>VYZR01041356.1:3125-33243 GCA_013400675.1 Oxylabes madagascariensis | reverse complement strand
GAAAGGAAAGGAAAGGAAAGGTGTAATGGAGTGCTAGTTCTGAGTTCACTGTGATGTGATCTCATGTGACCCTTAGGAGGAGCTTTGGGTCTCTTTGTCCTTGGCACGGTGTCCTTTGTGGGCGGAAAGTCTCATCCATCAATCACTTCTGAGAAAAATCTCTGTTCAAGGAGGAAAAGAATTGCAGCTTTGTCCACTATGAATGAGTCACTGGCAAAAGAAGGAAAAGTCATGTTTTATCCATTCCCATCTATCTGATGTGCTGCTTCCACCTCCTCCCAAATAAGATAACTGCTTTGGGTCTGGAACTAGAAGAAGGCAATTCCCAGCACAATGTAAATGATGTATTTTCCTCAATATTTGCTGAGTTTGCCTAGAAAAAAGTTTGCAGACCATCTTTCACATAGTAGTAATAAATCTCCCTGTGATATTTAGAGGAAAACCTGGTCAGTGTTATGTACAAGGTGTTCATAATTAGCAGTTTGTTTATAGAAGATAATGCCCCTCTGTGCTCCAAAGAGATATATATAAAGAAAAATAAACAAATGAATATTTTTTAAAAACAAAGCAAACAACCCCCCCAACAGAAATTAAAATTAGTCAAGAAGAAAATAATTAAAAAAAAAATGCTGTCCAACATTAAAATAAATGTAAGTTTATTGCAGAATAGTATAACAGTATGAGAGAAAGGTTGTTTTTCTTTTGGCTGCCACAGTACTAAAGCCAGGTTTCTGCACTGGACTTTTACACTTTTGGTCATCTCTTCACTTTGTGTCCATTTCATCTGAAGTCCAGTGGTTCTGTCTCAAAACTGAAGTGCCCTGACTCCAAGTCATGATCCATGCTTTAGGAATTAGCTCCCTGGGGTCTCCTGGCAGAATTAAGACAATGTCACAGCTCCCTGCCTTCTGTTCCTCCATCTAATGGGTTTATGTTTCTGGGTTTGTGTTTTACATGCTAAACAGCATTATCTGAAAACAAGCTCAGGTTTTTCACAGCGCAAACCATAAAAGATGAAAATATAAATGATATTAAAGAGGTCAAAATTTAAAAGATCTGTGAAACAACCTCAACAACCACTCAAATTCAGCAGAATATTTTAAGCAGAAGAATCAACCAAATTGCAGATCAGTAGGAAAACAATGACTCCTTTGGCAAGACAATGAGGCTTTCTGCACAGCAACCCTATCTTCCTCTTTATAATGGTTATTTTTACCCTAATATCATCCTCAACTTGAAGATGGGAAATCAATGAGATCCTCAGGCTGCAGGATTTAGTGGGATGCATTAAAGATTATGCCATGACAATTCAAATTTTTTCCCCCATCACAATCATTTCATGCTGGGAAACTAAATGGTCTTTGAGTACCCAACAAACCTTTATTTCTAGAGATGAGGGTAGAGATATTTCATTCAAGAGTTCAAGTGCCCATTTGTGGATGGGGAGTCTATGCAGCAATTCAGTCCTGTGTGACAAAATAATAATTGAATGTGTTTCCATAGAAACTAAACAGCCAGTGGAAACTGCTGTAAAGTATTAAAAGAATTCAGTCAAGTTTTATTTAAGTAAATAAGGATCACTGGCAATATACTGCTGGTTACAAGGACAGGTGGTACTCTTAAAATTACTTTTAAAATTACATCCCTGAGCAGGAGCTTCTGTGGTTTCTCACAGAGCTACAGGCTGGTATTAAAAATATTAGGACTATGTAAGTGATTGATCAGGAATGCTCTCGAGTTAAAGGGGTCCTTTTTACTACTGCCATATTTTTTTTTTTGGGAGCGAGCCCATAGTGAGGTAAATTACATAGATTATGGGAGTAATAGGCATTCAGATAATAGTAATGCTTGACAGATCTATATTGCAATGAGCAGCACTGATTGTAAAACTCCTGCCAGATGTAAAGCCAATGTTAATTTACTCTCCTTGTATCACAGACAGTTTGGGGTTTGGAGAGGGAGTGTTTGACTCTTAAGAGTAAACTTCAAAATCCGAGAAAGGATTTCAGCAAAGTTTTTCTCTAACTTTCTGGGGATGTCTGATGCCTTGGGAAGGCTNTGTGAGGCTCAGAACTGCACCCCTAGGCAGCACAGAACCTGGAAAACATGAAAGCTAAAACTTCAGGCATCATTTCAATCCTGGCTGTAAACAGCCTTGTGAAAAGCACTGGATTGTGTGTGGATTTGGGCTCCTCGGTCCTTTTGCTGTTGGAGATGGATGGTGTGGCAGAGGCAGTGTTATTACTCACCAAGTTGAGAGCGTTTGTGCTGCAGCCCCGTTTACCTGTCCCTGACAAACCCTCTTACCTTTGCTGTCCATCAGAAGCACCACAAATGGCAGCAGCTTGGGAAGTGGGAAAAGTCATCAACGATGGGATGAAAGAGCCATGGTCGGCAGGCTGGAAGAGATCCCACCAAAACCTGCCTGTCCCTGCAAACTCCCCTTTAATATAAATGCTAAGCCACCTTATCCACTAGAATCCATGTAAAAGATCCTTCCAATCCCCTTGTGTTGGACAAACAGGAGAAATCATGGATGATATGTTTGCCTGGGGACATCTGTGCTACTTTTGTGGCTATTCCTTGTTATTCAGTGGTATTCACTGTGCACAGCAGGAAATCTTCTGCATGACAGAGAAGCTATTAAAGATCCAGATTTGTATTTCAGCCCGTGGCTCTGCAGTTATCCCCCTCCAGTCTTCACCCTCCCTCACTGCGGCTCTAAAACCCCTGTGAGCACATCCTACAGCCCATTTCTATTTATTTTGTCTGGTTTGCACTCAGATTAGGATCTCTTCAAGGCAAAGGCTCTGGAGGCAGATTGGGTTTTTTTCAATATGGACCATGTCTTCAGGCTTTAGTTGTCGCTTCTACTATAAATACAATAGAAGGCGCAGAATCATTTGCAATATCAAGAACGGATGGAATTCTTTTGGGGACATTTGGGTAGTGCTTTCACCCCAGTAATTAAACATTTAAAAACTAACACTATGACATTCTTCATGTTTCATGACCTCATTCACAACTTCAAAATTTAACCAACCTTCATGAGCTTCAAGAGTTTAAAGTGCAAAGATACTGAACTAGAGGTGGTGTAGAATTTTGTACAAAGTGGTAAAGAAAATGAGGTCTTTGCCGTTTCTCTGTCCTCAGTAAAAAATTCAATTTTATCTCTTACCATTCATTTCCATTAATTAGTATGATCACCATTCCCCTAATGGCCTCATGGCTCTTGTTCCCTTTGTCCATTTAGAGCCCCTGAGTGTGTGTTTGGGAGGACTTTTTTCCCTCGGGGGATTTTTGCTTTTTTATTTTCCCCAGGTGGAAGTATCTGGTCTTTCTGGAATGGACAGATAAACCTTTCTGAGTGTGCCCAGGGTATTAAGGAGGAATGTGTGTTTTGTGTATATATATATGTATATATACATATGTGTGTGTGTGTACATATATATATGTATTTATATAAAGTATACTGAGGTTTTGTTAATGACAGAATTCTTCCAGAGCCTATAGTGTCCCACTGTGATTATAATCCAAGATTCTTAGAATGACTCTGTTAAGAACGCTTAATATACCTTAAAACACATGCCTTTGTAGGCTCTGAAATGTTATATGGCACTTGTCAGAAAAACAGATTCTCCTACAGACATTTTTTTCTTCTCCTGCAAGGAAATCTTGTCTGCTCCAATCCACTTTTGGTTATTGATGTGAACACTTAGGAATTCTTTGTGAAAGACAAAGTCCTTAAATTAATTCCTTCAGTAGCAGCCTGTTGGTTTTACTAAGGAGGAATTTAAAGCGGACCAACATGTTGGGTATTTTGTTAGCTTTTCGTTGTTGTTTTGGATGGGTTTGTGTGTGTTTTTTAAATTATGTTCCCTTAAATAAAAATTTTAAGGTATCAAGGAACCTGTTCTGCATGGGGAGATTTTCTTTCCACCCTTAAATATTATGGCATATAGTAGCATACAATGCCAATAGGGAATGAACTCATCAGAAGAAGATTACCTGTGTAGAAAAACAGCATTTCTGGAGTTACATGGTCTTTCTTCACAATAAGAGCTGTCACTGCTTCAGGGTGTGATTCAGAGCTTCTGTAGTGGTGCAGATCACAATTCCATATCTTCCAAGGGGGAACTTTGGCCCCGCACTCTGTTATCTGTACTAATTTTTCTATTATCCAGATTAACACGTAGAAAACTGCTCTTTTTTTCTGCCCTTTCTATCTTGCATTTCAGGCTGTGGGTTTGATTGTTTAAGGAAGACAAAAATGCCCCAGGAGATACAATCACTTGATATTTGTTATGAGCATTATTGCAAGTTCGTCTCCTAATTTATATTATAGACATGTAATGTTTGGCCATTTATTTTGATACTTTCCCTGTTTATGATTGTTACACAAGTGACATCTTATTAAAAGTATTATACATTATTAAGAGAAGTGAAATATGTGTTGTTTTTAAAACAGCAGGATCCAGCTTTTCTAGACAGCCTTTCATTTTCCTTCAGAAATTAAAGGGTGTCCTTGCAATTTATTTGGACTTACCATGGCAGAAAACCAAACCTCTCCTCTGCAATGTGTTTTGTGCCTGTATTAAAATTTTAAGGGTTTGCTCAAAATTATAGTTATTTTCAGTTATTATAAAATTAGAGAAAAAAAAGCACACTGATCTCGCAATTTTATTTTGGTTTATTTTGTTTAATAATATGATAAGTGAGGTATGAGTACAGAACTGACTTTTGTATACTTTAATTAAGACCATTACTCTTGTCTGGGAGATTCTTGCTTTGCTGTAATCCTTCTGGCTCTACACAATGGAAGAAAATGACAGATTGTTGCTGTTTAAATTATGGTAGCTTTTAGGGATAACTACATTTATAATCCAAATAGGAAACAGCAGGGAAAAAATAAGGATCATTATCAAAGGCAAGAGCAAGTGACTGGTCCATAGTCATCATCACACAGAAATAAGCCAGGAATAAAAGCAGATGTTTCCCAGCTCCACATTTATAGCTACCACAAAGTTTGCAGAAACAGATTTTCATTTATATGTTTGTTTGTTTGTTTGTTTGTTTTTATTTCAGTTATTTTTATCTGGGAATAAGGTTGCCTAAAATAGCATTAAAGGTCCTGTCTCAAATTCAATAGGAAAATGGGAAGATGTAAGGACCTTGTATCAGCTTCACAGACATAATCATGGACTCACCTCTCTGCTGCTGGCTGCTAATGAGGCTCTGATTTTACCTGGAATAATGAGGTGTAATTCCAGAAACTCTGGAGCTGATGGCTGCTCTTTCTGGTGCTAAATCTCTTTTCGTGTCCAGATTTACCTCTTACCATGATTAAAACTTTGGATGCTTTTGTCAGCAGTGGGGTTTTGTGGGTCTGTTATGGTTTAGTAACCATATCAGTTATCCTTTTGATTAGTTTTTAATTATCCAACAAAATATTGGAAGCTCAGAAATTATCTCCAGTCTCTGAACTTTCTATTTTACTCCTGTTTTGAAGAAAATACTCCAAAAACATGGATGCTGCTTCCTCCCATCTGAAGTACAGCATTAAAACACACAGCATTCTGTTCTCACCTTCAATTTCTTGTATTCTGCTACATTATATACAAAGAGCTTTCAGTCAAGGCTACTTTTTGATTAATTCTAGAATTTCTGCTGCCTGCTAGAGCTGCTGGTACATCTTGTTATTGTTGCCAGTACAGTTCACACAAACAGCTTAGACTATTTTTGTGCATTTGACCTCAAGATCTTGACACGGGAATCTAGTGGGTCTTAATGGCTGCTGCCGGCTCCCTTCCTCCTAGAGATTAAATATTGAAATTAGGTTTATGCCGGCTATACATATATTAAAATTCAAAGAAACCCCTGAATTAGCTACATTTACACTTCCATCTTAAATTATTCAGTGAAAGGAATTCTCATTTCAAAATCCTATTTAATTTTTCTCCTTATTCCAAGTCAGGGTGTTCCTTCACTTCTTTCTTTTTTACCTCTCCCTTCTGGTCTGCTGAACACAGAGCAAAGAGCTGCCAGTGGCCCTTGCTCTACATCAATGTGAGCATCTTTAGGGACTAATAGATCCAGCTGGGAGGGAAAGCCTGGCAGAAATGCAGGGGAAATGCACTGGGCAGCATCAACGCAGACTGAGACATGAATAGATTTGTGTGAAATGTGCAGAGAGACTTTTAAAGATGGCCTGAAGTGAGGGGACAAAGGGCAGTGGCGCTAAAATAAGAAAAGGGAGATTTAGACTGGGCATAAAGAAAAATTCCTTTTAGGATGAGGGAGGGGAGGCCCTGGCACAGGGTGCCCAGAGAAGCTGTGGCTGCCCCTGGATCCCTGGAAATATCCAAGGCCAGTTTGGATGGGTCTGGGAGCAACCTGGGCTGGTGGAAATGTCCCTGCCCATGGGGGAGGATTGGATTGGATTATCTGAAAGGTCCTTTCCAACCTAAACTGTTCCAGGATTGTGTACAGAAATGCACACAGCATTATCATACCCTCATCTTGCCTCTCCCTGTAAAAGTAAAGGCAGGGTGATGTTCGTTTCGGTTTGTAAAATATTATGATGTTTCCACAGTTTTCCTCCACACAAAAAAAGGGAGGTTACAATGCAGCAAATATGGCTGTTACTTTTCAAATGTCTTAAAGGGGTTTATTGACCTGACTGCCACAGAGGCATTTAGTTAAGCCTTATAATAGCTTCATAATTTTTTTTTAATATTTATACTTTAAGATACATCTGGAAAATTCCACCTCAAATTCCAGGAAATTAGTGGCTAATCTGTGTGCCAATGTCAGTTTTTGACAGACCTAACACTGCAAACACAAGCACACACATACATTGATACCCAAGAGGTGAGTGGCTCCAAGAAGCACACATTGGTTGGCTGGTTTGGTGGTTTTTGGCTAGAGTATTTTGGTGGGGTTTTGTGCATGGGTGTGGCAAGTTTCTTCCTCCTTTACATGGAACCTCTTAATTTTCCTAACAGTTCTGATTCCTTTTGTTCTACAATTGACTCCATTAATTTATTTTCTGTGTATTTCCTTTGTGCCTGCTGCACTTCGGATCATTATTTAGTAAAAGCTTTGAAAGCTTATTTCTGATTTGGCTCCCTTTACATAAATATTTGGTGCTACAAATCAGTTTGATTCCCAGTTAAATATACCACCACGGTCATTATTAGGGCTGTGTCAAAAGAACTGTGGATATATTATCTAAGGGGGTTTTTTTAATAATTATTCTTTTGGGGGTGTGTGTGGCAGAAATGTTTCATATTAGAAAAAATTTACCATGAGAGTTATAAGGGTGTAATATCAACGTAGTTAAAACTACAAAGATTTGTAAATCGATTCATAACAGACCAACTAGAAATATCCTCTGAAATATGACTTGTTTTAGTGCCAAAATATTGTTGAGCTTGAAATATCGTGAAACCCATGGCAGTTTTCTCTATGAGATGCAAAAGGTTTCAACCACTTAATGTAGGAGCATAATTCCTCTACTTCTGGTAATATAAAGACTATCTGGAATTAAAAAGGAAGAACATGTATTATTGATTTTAAACTATACTGTGCTAGCCTTGAAGGGCCCAGGCAACAGCTGCAGAATGGTGGCACGAGGGCTAGGGGATCTGGACAGCCTCTCCTTAAATGTGATTAACAGGGAAAACAAGGTATTTTGCCTCCATAATTCAAAGTAGATTCAGTTTAGATTGTGAATAACTCGAGCAACAGAATCCAGAATCATGCTCCAGGTTCATCCAGTCACCGCAGAGTATCCTCACACTCAGACAGATTTCTTACTGCATCCACTTCAATGCTGGAAGCAATTTTAGCATACAGAGACAACTTTTCCATTAAAATTCCACAGCTAATTAATATCCTTTCTGTGTATGCTAACAGGCATCCCTTAGGTAGAGGTTTCTCTTCCCTTTACATACTTTTGGAAAAGCATCCTAGTCCTTCCCTACTTTACAGTACTCATTGTGTTCACCATGGTCCACATAACCCAGACCTTTGGATCACCCTTAAAGTACCTGGCTCAGGGAAGGCAGCTGTGAAATTGTGAGATGTGAATTCAGAACAGCTGCCCTCCTCCTCTTTGCCATCTTTGGGAGTGGGATTTGCAGCGTCACCAAGAGTCTCACTGCCAAACCTCTAACACGAGCCACAGTCAAATGATTTCAGACACAGTTATTTGAGTGGTGGTTAATTTTGTGAGGCTGAACAAACTAAAAACATTCAATCTTCTAATGACAGAGGGATCGAGGCCACCCTCAGCAGGTTTGGAGGTGACACCAAGCCAAGAGTGCAGGGACACCCCAGAAGGACGGGATGACATCCAGAGGGGCCTGGACAAGCTCCAGAAGAGCCCATGGCACTCCCAGGAGGTTTAACAAGACCTGGTCAGGACAACCCCCAGAATCAATCCGGGCTGGGGAGGAGCAGAGGGAGCAGCCCTGGGAGAAGGACTTGGGGCTGCTGTGGGTGAGAGCTGGAGCTGCCCCAGCCCAGAACCCCTCGTGCCCTGGGCTGAGCCCCAGCGGGGGCAGCAGGGAACGGGGATTCTGCCCCTCTGCCCCGCTCAGGTGAGACCCCACCTGCAGAGCTGCCCCAGCCCTGGGGAATTCCCAGCACAGGGAGGACCTGGAGCTGCTGGAGAGGGTCCCGAGGAGGCACCAGGATGAGCAGAGGGATGGAGCAGCTCTGCTGGGAGGAAAGGCTGGGAGAGTTGGGATTGTTCACCTGGAGAGGAGGAGCTTTGGGGTGACCTCACTGTGCCTGAAGGGAGCCCACAGGAAAGAAAGAAGGAGACTGTTTATGAAGGATGGAGGGACAGGACAAGGGACTGTGGCTTCCCACTGGCAGAGGACAGGCTAGATTAAATATTAGGAAGGAATTCTTGTCTATGAGGATGGGGAGGCCCTGGCACAGGGTGCCCAGAGCAGCTGTGGCTGCCCCTGGATCCCTGGCAGTGTTCCAGGCCAGGCTGGACAGGGCTTGGAGCTTCCTGGGATAATGGAAGTGTCCCTGCTCACGGCAGGAGGGACACTGGATGGGCTTTAAGGTCCCTCCCAACCCAAACCCTTCTATGGTTCTGTGATTCCACGATCACTTGCTGCTCTTCTGGCTACTGTGCAGTTGGTAGTTTTACCCTGATTCCTGGAAGAAAACAACGTTCTCATAAAGACCGTTATCAAATTAAGTAGCAATGACTGTTGTTGTTTTGTATCCCAGCACAGAAACAAAGTACTCGGAGTCTGATTTGTCCTTCTCAAGATGTAAATCCACCTGATCCAGAGTAGGATGTTGTAGAGATGTCTGTAAGTGCATTTGGTGTTGATGTTGCTGTCTCACAGATTTATTCTGGACTTGGCCTCCAAAGGAAGGGAAAGTAGGTAATGGGTATTTTACTGCCTCTCCTCTCCTTGTTAAATTGTCTTCATTTTTTTACTTAGCATCTGCCTCACTGAGTACTCATCATCTGCTACTGAGCCATCTGATGTACAACAGATGTTAAGCACTTAGTGAGGCAGAGAAGGAGGTAAAAGTGTCATATCATGATTAAATACTTGCTCCAGCTATTCTATAGGGTGACCACAGTGCTTTGTTCTTACATTTAATGTTACAGTGTGCTGAACGGGAATAGGCACATGGTTTGGATCAAGCTTGCAACTGCTCTAGTAAAAATAATCCTGTTTTTAAGTGAAGTTTTTTTCCTAGTAAGAAGAAGAATTGCAAAATATTTTAAATGCACTTAAGAATTATGATTTATGTCTCTCATTAAGATTCTCATCAGAAACTTGGCTGATGTTAATTGCTGCATAAACTTCCCTAGGATTATCATATCTTTTACCAGGCTTGTGTAAAAGTGAGATTATCTGGCAGGCTTTCTTTGCCCTGCAAGCATTCCAGCTGAAAGCTGGTGCAGTTTATACAGCAGCAGATTTTACCACAGGACTCTCCTCATCCTGCAACCATAGCCTGAGCTTGTAGCAGAGTAGGAAATGAGTAGAAGTTGGAGCTGAAGTTGTCATTGAAGCAGAATTAGTTAACAATCTGCTTCCAAGAAAGTTTTAAGAACTGAGAAATTTTGTGGAATATTGTTGTACACCTCTAAGTATTTTCACATTGACATATGTGATCAGACAAATTAATAAGGAGGGAGGAATTGTTCCTCCGTGAGAGACGTGATTTGTGTGAGCAGGAGCTCTTTGCAGTCAGTGATGAATGAGATTCAAGTCCCAGAATAATGGAGACCTAGTTTTGGGGTCTTAACTAAAAGGCAGGAGTTTGGGATAGATTACCTGCCTCAGCATTCATAGCTCGGAGCAGTGGCTTGACGACTTATTTCCTAGAGAGACAACAGGTTTTCTGCTAACAGGACAATCAATATTCATGTTATCATAGAAATTCTGTCCAGATTTAGCAATTCTTTTGTACTTTTGTGCTGGTTTTGAAAAGTTGATTTCAATGAATTGATATTCATTAATAAAAGAGGTTTAAAAAAAATTCCAATTTCCGGGAAGGTGTAATTCATTTTATAATTTGATAAATATCCTGTATTTACCAATTATCATATTTCATTAAACTAAAAATTACTTTATTTCTACAGTAAAGCCATGATTTCAAGTGAGTGAATCACCAGAGATAGCTTTGGATTATAAATTATCACATAATTTTGCATGATGAGGAAGACTCAGGTATTTCAAGCATTCCATTTTTGTTTGAAGCTCAGTTGAGTGACTAGGAGTATTATTGCTGGTTTCATTAGGTTTGGAAGCTGGTTCCATACCCCAGCGGTTGGAAAACTAGCTCATCAGGCCAGCATATGTAATTTTCCAAATCCAATAACTGTATTTTTTTGTTAAAAGAATAGTTGAAGAGCTCTTTCAAGCCTCTCTCAGGACACCTGTGGTCACGTAGCTTTCTCCAGCTGGTTAAGGGAGGTCTCATCCATTTCCTTTTATCTCATGGTGTGTAAAGATTCTGACAGCGCCCCTCTCACTGTTCTCTCCTCTCAACCGTGCCCTGGAGATCCTGACCGGTCCATTGCTTGTTCTATAGAGAAGTTTTAGTTCTGTAGTCTTCTTTTTGTGGGGAGTACAATTGTTTCCCTTCTACCTGATTTCACCAAGGGGTCTCTGTCCTCTGCCACATCTCTGTGATTTCAAGGAGGCCCCAGTACTGGAAATGTGTCCAGTTTCCTGTTTCCCACACACACCCGTGTCCAGGCACAGAGAAGCGTCCCTGGGTGCACCACTTTCTGCACAGAATGGATCACAGAATCACAGGATGGTTTGGGTTGAAAAGGACCTTAAAGATCACCTCGTTCCAACTGGATTGTGCAGTTCCAAACCACACTAACCAGCCTCTCTCCCTGGACGCTTTATTTCCCAGCCCCCATTAGAACTCTAGCCCCAAGCTAACAATGCTTGCAGCCCTTGCCACAGGGTTAGCAAGTTTAGCACTGGAGATGTCACCTCTCTTCTTCTCTGAGCCCCCCTCTGTCCCCAGCTGCCACCGTCCTCGGAGTGGCTGTGGCTGCCCCAGCTGCACCAGCTGATCAGCCAGGTGTTGACCTGCAGGACACATCTGCTTCCAATCCAACCTCTCCCTTGGCTTCAGGGTCCAGAATTTATCTGATCTTGAATTTCTAGGAGAAAAAGAATGGTTTTGTAATGACATGCCAGTGTGAATTTATCCAGTTAAGGATCAGCGGCTTAAATAAAGTAGGTATCACCGACATTTTATGTACTTTCACATAATTTACTTAATACGCTCCACTGAAAGCAATAAATTTACAAAGTGTAACAGTATTCCTTAATGACTAATTTTAAAACTAGCAGTTAAATAAAGAAGAAGATTTTAATTTTTTAAATAGACTGTGTTTGTTAAATAATCAAAGACAAGCATAAGCAGATTCTTCTTGAAATCACTCTGGTTAAAATCAGGTAAAAAGAAATCAAAATAAGGCAATAATATTAGAATGTTACTGCTTTGAACTTCATTGGAATAAGGAGATAACCTCCTTCCCTCTAATGTTGTTGACCTCTTTGCAACTGCTAATCATCAAAGACCTGGCAGTTTAAATAAGCTAGATAATACTAAGTTACAAACAATGTAACGAAGTTTTAGAAAGAAATTTACTTAATTTTGCAGTTTGTAATTTCAAGCAGATTTTTAAACTGCTGCTTCTATTCCCTAACCAAACAAAAAGAGGAAGGTAGGCTCATTAAAAATAAAAAGAATAAAAAATAAGTGACTTTAAAGATTTTGCTTCTCATAATCATCGAAACAGTAGATTGCATCATTAATAAAGAAAAAAACCCAATGTTTTATACACCATGTGGTTGGAAACGTGAGTAACCCGGACCAAATCAATCCTTGCCAGTAAATTAATGTTGTTGGTTTAAGTAGGGTTAACAGCATTTAACATTTCAACAGCAGAAAATTCTCCTCTTCCAAGAGTGCCAAATTCCTCACCAGTTATCCCACTTCCAGTCATCTTCCCTGTGTTCCCAGTTCCATTCTCTCCTCCACTCTGAAGCAATGCCACAGTTTTCACTTTTTTCTTTGCCTGGTGCATCCTGCATTCCAGATACTTTTCCCACCTGACCATGCAGAAGTTCCCTCACAAAACCTCTTCTACAGGAAAAAAAACCCTAATATGCAGCACACTTTTTAATTTGTTTCAATGCCAAAAAATTATAAGCAGTAACGTCATATATAAATATGAAAAATTGTAATGCTATTGACGAGATCTAAGAGGACGAGAGGGCATGTGAAACACAACAAGGATCAACTTTAAGCTGGAAATTATTGCCTTGTGTGGTGGGTTAATCACTGCCCCCACACATCCAGCCACTCTCTCAGTCACTGCATTCAACAGGAGGGGAGAAGGAGATAGGATAAAAAAGCTTTTGAGTCAAGATCAGAACATCTGGCTGGAACCAGCTGAAACTCTGTGGACCAGCTGTGTCTCACCCGCAGCTTCTTCCTCCAGAGGGGACCACTGTGCTGCCCCCCTACTGACAAAACCTTTCCAGGGACACTCAATCCACCTCAGTAAAACAATATTCAAAAATTCACTCAGAAAATGTCTTCAGCTGTTTATCCTCTACTGAGATGAAATCAAAACTGCAGCTGGAAGCTCAGAGTTGATCTATGTAGAAAGCGGTTTTCTGGAAATGTGTTCTGGAAATGTATTCCTAACACGTAACAAAACTTTTCAAAGGCATGGACTTCTCTTCCCAACAGAAGTGGAGGAGGATGCTAAAAGTCACAGTCACAAACTCAGTCAATGTCAGTAGTCACGTGGTAGCATCTGGGAGTAACAACACCAGCAGAAAACTTGGAGGTTAAAATGCAAATAATACAGCCTTGAAATCTGCCCAGTTATCTGTCCAGTGTGATAAATCACAAGGTAACAGCTTTATGAAGCCTGAAGTGAATCAAATGGCATTAACCAAAGAATTAAAGTAAACATACCAGACTTTTATATCTTACCTCCAGCAGCTTATGGGACTCGGTATCAATTCTTAAACAAGCACAAAGAAACACAAAGGATTAGGGAGAAGCTGCAAAGAGAGGGCTTTGAAAGGTTGGTTTCCCTCCTTTGGGAAGAACCTGCTCTGTTTTGGTCGCTGTGGTGCCCACGGGGTTATAGCAGTAAACAGGAGAGTTCAGCCCAAAATGGGCACCAGGGTCACACACACCTGGGCTGGCTGGGACAGCTCCAGACGTGCAGGCTGCTGTCAAAACAACCCAGACAAAGCACACGGGAACTTCCCATCCCACCCGGGACAGCCTCAAGGTCTTCTCAGTTTTGGGGTAACTTTTATTTTGTGACATTGGCTTTGCTTGCAGAATGGACATAGTGATTTTTAATCAGGAAACAAAGGAATAAGCTCACTCAGAATATTTTTCCTTAATGCTGACTTTCAAACAAGCACAAAGAGGAATAATGATAAGGTATGTTCATGTTGTGCATGTTATTATATTTACTTATGCTTCTAGAAAATACCTAGAGCTATAGGCTCCAACTCTGAACAACCAAGATTCCTGCCCTAAAAAAGGGAAAAAATAGAAAGATTTAGAAAGTCACCAGAGTATACTATGTATTTTTTTACTGAACTTCATTTTCATGTTTCTAAAAAGTCAGACTTGGAGATGCCATGGATTTCTCCTTGACACAAATTCAAATGTGCCTTAAAAGTCAGTCAGGGGAAAATGAGGGTCTTGCATTTTCTCTTCAAAATAATGTAATGAAAAGGAAAGAAACTGTACAACCGTCATCATTCATGTGGCAACAAAAAATGTGATTGCAGCAGGCAAAACAAGCTCTTTAAACTGTGCATTGCTGGGGATAATAGGAGCTGAAAAACTCAAATAAGAAAATTTTTCTGGCTATTTCCATGTAGCTCTGCTCTTCCCATTGTCTTTCTTCTAGTTGCTGTGCCTCATCAGCCTAAACTGTTGGTTTCAGTATGTTTTCCCAGTGTGATGTAGGACATTAGCTGTTCCTCCTAGTGAAACCGAAATGAGATGACAAGAAGAACGTTAAAGCGATCTTTTAATTTTGTCCCCGAAGATGAAAAGTAAACACAGCATGCATGGCTTCCTGTAGAGATTCTGGAAGTCATCTAAAGAATCTCTTTAGGTGGGGAGCAGGGACCTATTGCCATTCTAGGAAAGAATTTTGGCTCACTGTCTATAAATCAATGCAGCTCCAGCTAGTAAAAAAGAATAAGGTCTTCATAATAGAATAGAAGGACAGTGGAGTTGTAGACACTTAGATACACTCAAAGCTCTTCTTTGGTCAAATAGAACACACAAAAATAATCTCAACTGCGTAGGATTTCGAGATGTTAATCTGAAGAAACGGTTCCAGAAAAGGGCTCTTTGTCAGGCGTCCTTGACAGAGACACAAAGAAAGCAAATACATGAACTAAATGTTCCTGTCATGCCCGTGGGTTTATAAGGAAACTTTTCTTTTGCGATTTTGCATTGTTAAGAGGCAATTTATACCTGTATCCATCTGACAGCAGATGCTATCGTGCCTCAATCTGACACTAAAACCAGCTTTATTTTTCTCTTTGTGATAAAACAGAACAAAGCCGTATTTGTTGCGCGCAAGCCTCCCTTTGTTAAAATCAGCTATTTTCAACGTTGCAGGTCTTCCAACTATTGGCTCAACCGCATCCAGTCGTTTCTCTACTGCAACGAGAACGGGCTCCTGGGGAGCTTTTCCGAGGAGACCCACACGTGCACCTGCCCCAACGACCAGGTGGCGTGCCACGGGTTCCTGCCCTGCACCGTCGGGGACGGCCCCGCCTGCCTGAGCTGCGCCCCCGACAACCGCACGCGCTGCGGCAGCTGCAACGCCGGCTACATGCTGAGCCAGGGGCTCTGCAAGCCCGAGGTGGCCGACTCCACCGAGCACTACATCGGCTTCGAGACGGACCTGCAGGACCTGGAGATGAAGTATCTGCTGCAGAAGACGGACCGGAGGATCGAGGTGCACGCCATCTTCATCAGCAACGACATGCGCCTCAACAGCTGGTTCGACCCCTCGTGGCGCAAGCGGATGCTCCTGACTCTTAAGAGCAACAAGTACAAGTCCAGCCTGGTCCATATGATACTGGGCCTCTCTCTGCAAATTTGCCTGACTAAGAACAGCACCTTAGAGCCCGTCCTTGCTGTTTATATCAACCCTTTCGGGGGCAGCCACTCTGAGAGCTGGTTTATGCCTGTGAACGAAAATAATTTCCCAGACTGGGAGCGGACTAAACTGGACTTGCCCCTTCAGTGTTATAACTGGACGCTGACTCTGGGCAACAAGTGGAAGACATTTTTTGAAACTGTGCACATCTATTTGAGGAGTCGAATAAAGTCAAATGGTCCAAATGGCAACGAGAGCATCTACTATGAACCCCTGGAATTTATTGATCCCTCAAGAAATCTGGGCTACATGAAAATCAACAACATCCAAGTGTTTGGCTACAGCATGCACTTCGACCCAGAAGCAATTCGAGACTTGATTTTGCAGCTGGACTACCCCTACACTCAGGGCTCACAGGACTCAGCACTTTTGCAGCTGTTGGAGATTCGGGATCGTGTAAATAAACTCTCTCCACCCGGCCAACGTCGTCTGGACCTCTTCTCTTGCTTGCTCCGTCATAGACTCAAACTGTCTACCAGTGAAGTGGTGAGGATCCAATCTGCTTTGCAGGCCTTTAATGCCAAATTGCCAAACACAGTGGATTATGACACAACCAAATTATGTAGTTAACCATAAATGTGAAGCACAACACAAAACCTTGAAGGAGTTTTTACAGTGCTTTTGTGGAACAGTTTATGTTTGGAAGAGTAAATTTAAATTGTCTTTTCAATATCTGTCTTATATCAGTCAATACTGTTGGATGGCAATTTACACACATGAACTTGCTGACAATGAATATATTATACCTGCAGTTTTGGTTTATGAATGAAATAAATACTGACACCAGTCTAGAAGACATTCTACTTTTTACAATAAATTTCATTTGTAATTTTATATGTTCCGTGGCAATGCTTTTGTGCATTACATCCTCTAGAGGGAACATAGAAGGAGACCAATAAAATTTTGTAGCTGAACAGTTATTACAAAGAAATGCTGTGGGATTCTTTTTTCTTACACAAAAGTAGTAACTTTGATGCACTTTTGTGTGTGTTGAACTCAGGAGGGGTAGGTAAAGAGAAGAGATTGACTCCAGATTTTAAGAGAAACTGTCAGAAAGTCAAAGCGATAGGATATTTTACTTTTAGGATGTGGATCTAAGTGTTCATGCTGGGCTGAGGTGACAACTGTAGCGATGCCCTACACGCTCCACCTGAGGCTTGTCCTTTCCAAGGTGCTCAATGTGACACCCAGACAGCAGAGTGACCCCACGGAGTGTTTTAGGATGGAGCTGAGGGATGCACAGCAGTGGAAGGCTGCATTAGCTCTACAGGTGAGAGGGTGTCTTTCAAATGACTTTTGAAAAGCATTGTCAAAAGTCTCCCCCTGATCCCTTGCTTTGCATAATTACCCAAAGAATCAAGCATGTGTACACATTGCCTCCTCCCAAATACACGCACCACAATATTCAGAATTCTCTGTTTTGAACTGCTCACCCACGTACAGCCAAGCTGCTTAGATTCGAATTAATGTTAAAAATTTCCCTGCCAATGCAACTGTTTAGTAGATGGGTATTTTTTTCCATTCTTTACAGTGCAAGAATTTTCAGTTTTTAAAAAATATCCCCTTTTACAGATAGAAGAAATCTAGTTTATAAAGCTGAAAGTGCAAGTCATTAATGAAACATTATCAACTACTGAAATAAATTAATTGTGAATGTTTGTGGATCAGAATTAGGTTCTTTCCTATTTGACACATCCAGGCAGAAAAAAGGCACATCTGACACAGCCGAACCTGGGACTCACAAGAAGCTTTTGCTGCCTCTTGCAAGAGAACAGAACAAATGGCTGGACTGTCAGAAGTCCTCGTTAGTAAATGCAGGGCAAAGTGAAGGAAATGGATACAAAATGGTTTAGTAGTACCTCCTTACATTCAGTCTGAATCTGTGTCATAGATTTAAAACTCAATTTGTATTTTTTATATGGGAAAGAATTACATGAAGAATAATATTTTATGGACAAGTGCAGAAAGCAAAAAACCCTATTTCATTCATACACAATTTTAATTCAGCTGGACTTCAATTCAATGAAATTCACTTTATTCATTTCAATTTGTTGTATTACAGTGTCATTTGAATTTAGCCTAATCTGAGTTTAAGGCACACTCCTCACTTCCAGCAAGACCCCAGCAGCACAGGGGAGAAAACACCTTGTAAGTGAATGTAGACAAAATAGAATAGAAGGGCAGAAACCCTTTAGAAAAGCCCATTGCCAAGGGAAAGCCCACTTTTCCTTAGTGAATCCTGTCTCTCCTGACTTAATAAATATTCATCTGCTTTACTGTTTCTCTGCCACCCATTTGGATAATTCCTCAGACCTTCTATACTAAGAAGTCACTCAGAACTAAAATTAGGGATATTTCTTTTTTTTTTTTTTTTTTTTTTGGGTGCTGGAGGAACTAAGCTATGGGTGAATTCCTGTTTGTGTTCAACTTACAGCTTTCTTTTGCTGATAATTAATGTATCCCAGCCTCTCTTCTACATGTCCAGATTTTGGCTTGCTCTTGCATTAGTAAGATCTTCCCAGTTAACATTCTTAGTATTTCTGTTTTTATCTTCAAGTCTTTCTTTTGCTCTTTTGTTATGTCATTGGCAACTATAACAACTTACAAAATTAGATAGTTGGATTTTTCTACTCAGTACCCTGCGTAGAAATTTTCAAATAAGTGAAAGACTCTGATGTTATAAAATGAACAGAAAGCAAAAATAAAAGTTCTCTTCTGCTTACAGAAAGTAAAAGTTACAATGGAAGTGTGGGGCAATGATGAAGCATTTGCTTCCCTTCACAAAGAAAAAACACCAACTGTCACAGTAAATGATCTGAGGGGGTTCCCCCTCCACCTTTCATCCTCCTTCTTAACATTTTTCCCCTATGACTGTTTTTTCTTTCTTTTTTTCACATATCTTTCTCTGCCAACATTTAAAGTTCTTCGGTGTGCACAAATATGTCCATAATAGAAGACACAGATCAGAAGAAGCCCCAAAAGTGGGACATCATTTTCTTATTACACAACACATTCATTGTGTTGGACTGGAGTAGTGGAAACCTCCTGTCATTACTCACTAGCTTTGTGCCAGATTTCTTAGCCCACTAGTCATGGACTAGGTTTAGATTTTGGAACCTGTAGGCTCATGGAATAGGGAGAGTTTCTATTTTACCAGAACTGGATTCTATAAAGGTAAGTATGATAGGAAAAATCCCCACTAGTATATAGTGAGAAAAAAAAAGGCACAGGTTTATCTGGGTCTCAAACAGAGACAATATTTCCCTTTTGACATTTTTTTTTCATTTGGAAACTTTCTATGTTCTCAAAACAGAACTTCAGGATGTTTTTTCAGAAAAAGATGAGTCTAGATAGTTCCAATCAGCAAACAATTTGATCCATAATAAAGTTTTGCAATAAGATATGAACCCAGTGGTGGAGAAGAAAGAACTGTGGCTACATCCATGTGCAATCATTTCCATCTGGGCATTGCAGATATTTGGAGTGATCGGATCCTGGTGTTTTCTGCAGGCTTTCACCGATGCTGGTATTTCCTGCCATCATAAACTGAAGAGAAAAACCAAAGCCAGGCAAAGATAGTAATAGAGAATCACAGAATCATGGCAATCCAGACTTGTTTGGGCTGGGAGGGACCCTAAAGCCATGCAGGGACACCTTCCACTAGCCCAGGGTGCTCCAAGCCCCATCCAACCTGGCCTTGGACACTGCCAGGGATCCAGGGGCAGCCACAGCTTCTCTGGGCACCCTGTGCCAGGGCCTCCCCACCCTCACAGGGAAGAATTTCTTCCCAATATCCAATCTAAATATACACCTCTGTTTAAAGCCACTCTCCCGTGTCCTGTCACTGCCTGTGTACTGCGCCCATGGAATGGCACAATGACAACCTAGGACAATATTCAGAGCAAATTCTAGTCACTACAAGTACAATAACCAGGTGGTTATTAATTAGAACACAGTCACCATCTTGTTTAACTGAAGGCTTCTCTGATACAAAACTCTTCTAACACTATTTTCCAAGCAAATCCAATTCAGATCATGTCTGAAGTGTGGGAGCCGAGTTAATGTCTAGAAGTTCTATTGTGGGAAGAGACTGCAGAAAAGATGGGCCCTCTTATCACTGCCTGGGAACCAGAATTAGGTTTCCCAGACTGATCTAAGTCTCTGGGTGACAAAATTCGAATACAGAGGCTGAATGGAATCATATTAAAAACATAGTGAGCATGAGTAAACTCTAATTTCTCTCATTGCTTGCTGAAAAAAATATAGGCAGGAAGTAAATGTGTTCCTATTCTAGTGGCTGAAGGTAGAGAGAGGTGTAGTCACATTTCAGGGTGTTTATTCCCAAAATTTGAGGGAGAGCCTTTGTTTCTAAAGGTATGTATATGCTGACTGCATTTCTTGTGAAAGTGCTTATTTGGCAGACACCTCAAGTCAGCAAAGAGACAAAAGCCAAAAAAAGTCAGTTTTCCCCGGCTGAGCAAGCAGCTTGTGCAGGAAGGAGAATGCAGGAGGGGGCTGCAACTGGCTGAAGGTCTTTTCTCTGAAAATGCAGCACGTATTCCAGGGACAAAACAAAATGCCACGGGGAAGAAAAGTGATCCACACCCTCCTCTCTGCTGTACTGGACAGCAAGTAGGTAAATGGGACATGCTGAAGGGTCAGTGTTTCACAATCCAGCAGCAGGGAGGGGACAGAATCTGAGCTGCTGTGCCAGCAAGGTCGCCCTTGGGAATGGGATCGGCCTCTGGCTGGTGCAGCCAGGGCTCCGGCCAAGGTGGCTGGAGTGCAAGGAGGAAGCCAGGGAAAAGTAGAGAGAGGAAAGGAACCGAGATCTCATTTGAGTAGGCTTTTAAACAAGAAAGAGAGCCTGTATGCCTCGTTACAGCTAAAAGCAGAGGCCGAGATCTCCCTGGGTGTGGATGAGGTTTCCTTTGGAAAAAAGGAATGTCGTGGCTACTTTTTAATGAGAGTCAGTGCTGGGAGATCTCAACCCCAGAGCAAGTGCAGTGTCAGTGCTGATGTGCATGATTCATGGGGACCCAGCAGGGCAGTTTGTGGGACTGCAGGGCTGACTTTAGGGTCTATTCACTCAGCTTCCTTCTCTAAGCACAAAATCTACTCCACAAGTAGCACATGCCCAACACTTCGTGCATACACAGACACCGATGGAGCAACCCACAGCGCTGGGTCACGGTGGAGAAAATGTCAGCTTATCCCCACGGCAGAGAAGTGGATAGATTTCTGGCATCCTAGTTTCACAAATTCGGCAGAGTGGCCGCTCCAGAGATGACACTGCTTTGGAAGTGAGTGCACGTGGGAGAGCAAGGTCATAAATTCTTTCTTTCCTTGCCAAGCCAACAACAGTAAGGTGTGAATTAGGACCAAAGAAACAGTTTTGCCTCCCAGAAAAGGTGAAATTTTCCCTCCCTGCATATCACTCCTGGATGGTAATGTGCATCTAAAAACATCAGAGCATCTTGTCAGCACACTCACATATCTGTTTTAGGGAACATTCAGCGCAATATGCAGATATGAAAGGCAAACACAAAAAATGCCAATGTTAGCAACAATAGGTGCTGCAGGATTGCCCACCCTCTGGCCACACCTGCACGAGGCAGTGTTTGTCTGCCTATGATCTGGTCTCAGTGATGCCTTAAGTTTTAGCTTTCATATTTTGCAGGTTCTGTGCTGCATTGGTATATAACTCTGAACTTCATATAAAGTGTTAGCAGGTTCTCCTCACAGTGTAGTCAGACAAAACAATCCTTTTCCAGCCCTAAAACCAAGAACACTGTCAGCTTCGGGCCCAAAAAGTACAAACAACAGGGAATTGAGGAGAGCAATCTGGGAGGATGGGACTTCTTAACCTGAAGCTGTAATTGGACAATGAACCCCAATATGTAAATGGACCAAAACTTACAAAAAGTGTGAACGCTCGTGGCCCATCATCTGTCTTGGGTGCAGCCTCAGCCAGGCTCTTGTACTGCCCAAGGTGTATCCTGTGAAGGCCTTTTTAATAAACACCTACTTTATTCCTTTAACTCTGTCTAGCCTCTGTTCTAGGCAGCCTCTCGAGGCATCATCAGCACACAGCACAGGGAAAAGAGCTTAAAACCACCTGGGAGGCACAGATAGCTTTGCTCTGAAAACAATGCTCTCCTAAGAGGGACTAATCCAGAGCATGACCACTTTTCAACATATTCCAAGAGCTTTCCCTTTTTAGAAAAAGGCTTTTTGCCAATTCTCAGGGAAGAGAGCAGAGGAGGAGTAAAACAAAATGAAGTGTGTACATATCAAACCACAATTCTTCGGTGGGGAGAGAGGGGAGAACAAAGTGTCTTGGAAGAGCTTTGGGATTCCATCAGAGCTGTGTAACTCCCTCCAAGAGCATTTATGTACCACAGGGATGACAGAAGACCAAAAATGCAAAGATCAGGTACAATCGCTGAGCGCGAGTGTGACAGAAGAAAATTGACCATCACTGGTTTTGAGCACACAGATTTTGTCTTACATCCTTCCCTCACCCTCAACAGAGAAGAAACTTTAAGCATGAAACAGGAATGGGGGAATGACAAAAGATAATTCATGGTTTAAATGTGTAGAGCTTCTTCCATGTGCCCTTTCCATTGGGGCCCCTCATGTTCCCCTCAGTTATTCAGTTTACCAGGTGTGTATTAAGGCATAACTCCTTTGCCTACAAAATTAAGGCATCACAACATGAGAGAACTTTATGGTTGTGTAAGATGTCCAAATAATTTAAAATAAACATATGTGCTGTGTATCATTATAAATTTTCCAACTGAGTCCTTCCTCAGCATCAAACAAAACCAAACCAAAACCCCATCTTCCCAAAGTAACATAGACAATTTCTACAAGATTAGGCAGTAATTCTACCAGTGAGAGCTCTGCCTTCAGCTCTATGAATTTTTAATTTTATTTTTTTAAAACTGGTTTTGTACCACTGTCTTTCTATGAATTTAATTCCTCTCTTGCTGTCCAGTGCTTAAGATTTCCCACTCAGAATCTGTATTTCTGAAGGGACTCGCTTGACAGCTTGAGGTGTGAAAGTTCTTGTTTAACAGCAGGACATCAAAGAGCATCACAGTTACCTTTTTAATATTTAGATGCATAAAGTTAGGATGAGGACTGTGCTGCTAAGCATTTTAAAAATGCTGACTTGTCAACACAAAATAGAAAATGGAAATTCTTAGCTATGAATTTTATCTGGACTCCAAACATTAAAGCCTCTAGTCAATCAGAATTTGGTCATAAACATGTAAAAGTACCAAGCATTTATTCTCATACATTATTTCTCAGCTTTAACAGACTCAGAGAGCAAAATGAACACATGAACTGACTGAGATTGAAAACATTGGGGCTGTTTCTAATAGCCTTTAGTAGAATGGAATACATTGATGACAATTTTTTTTTTCCTTCATTGGGAAGGCAATATTCTGTCATATTCTCTTAAAATAAATTGGAGCGAATATATTCCTTCACTTCAATCCAGATATATATGAATTTTTTTGTGTGAATATTTACTAAAGTAGTTGGATTCCACACACACACACACATTTAGTCATTGAACTGCCTGGTTACTTTTTTTCCTTAAGAGACAACTTTTAATGTCATTGATAGAGTTGGGAAAAGCTATTCTCTAAAGAACTCGGACACACTGGGCAGTAATCCCCCTGCAAGTGCAGATATTTGACTTTCAGGTTAATAGATGTCATTTCCACCTAAGCGTTTGGAGAGCAGGCAATTCTTGAGCAGGTGAAGTTGCTCTGCAAGCAAGGCCTTTGTCACACTGCTAAAAGTAACACATATTTCAGGTGGCTGAAGCCACCCCTGCCCACACGGAGGCATCCAGCTGGTAAAACTCAGGGTATCTGTAATGGAGGCTTTAAGATAGGAGCCTCTTCTACTTGCAATAAAGCTCTGAAGGGCAATTTGGACATCTCATTAGCCTACACCTGTCCATCAGCAACCCAAAGGTCCAAGGTTCCCAGCCTAGATTAGATGTGTAATGTTGGGCAATGTGAATAATCAACCCAGAACTACTAAGGCTGTTATTGACAATTCTATTGAGCCTAGGTCCATTTTCTATTAAAAAAAAATCTGCAATATGTGTAAGAGACAAAGAGCAAAAAAAGAACAAAAAATAAAAAGAAAAAGAAAAAAAGAAATAAAAATACCAGCAGTCATAGCTATAAAAACAGCAGTTCTTAAAAAAAAAATCCAAAAAAAACCAATAAGAAGTGATTAAGGCCCACATTTGGCCACTGCATGGAATCGTGGAATCCCCAAATGGTTCGGAATCCCAGAATGGTTTGAGTTGGAAGGGACCTTAAAGCCCATCCAGTGCCACCCCTGCCATGGCCAGGGACACCTTCCACTATCCCAGGCTGCTCCAAGCCCATCCAGCCTGGGACACTTCCAGGGATCCANTGTGAATAGGCAGTTTTTATGCTTTTCCTAGACAACTACAAATGAGGCTTGCTTTTGTGAAATGCTGGATGAAGTGTCCACATGTGCAGCTACAGCCCCGTCGGATCTTATTCACAGCAATGAAAAGTTTTCTGCTCAAAGAATTTTGGAGGTTACTCCAACATTTGAATCTGAAAATGTTCAAAGGACTATCAGGTCTTGGATATCTCCTTCTCCAACGTCTGTGCTGTCAGGCAGGAGGGAGCTAAACAGGAATGCAGCGTGATTAACACAAAGATGAGAAGGGGTTTGGAGCATCTCTCTGATGAGGACAGGCTGTGGGAGATGGATGTGATTAGTTTGGAGAAGAGAAGGTTTAGAGGGGATTTCATCAATCTATAAAAATATCCCAAGGGCGGGTACCAAGGGGATGGTGCCAAACTCTGTTCAGGGATACCTGGTGTGATAGGACAAGAAGTGATGGCCATAAACTAGCCAAGCACAAATTCTACCTCAACATGAGGATCTCCTTTTCGTGGAGGGAGCACTGGAACAGCTGCCCAGGGAGGGTGTGGAGTCTCCCTCTCTGGAAACGTCCCAAACCCACCTGGACGTGCCCCTGTGTCTGCAGGCGACCCTGCCTTGGCAAGGGGAGGGACAGAGGATTTTCAGAGGTCCCTCCCAGCCCTAAGGACTCCGTGATTCTGTGAATAAAGCCCCTCCAGCTTTGGCAATTTATTGCTGGGATAAGAGCAAGGCCTTCTTGCTCCTTTACAAAATGCCCACTGATTCACAAGGTAAAGCAAGAATTGATGGATGAGAGACAGGCTGGGAGAGCTGGGGCTGTGAGAAGGCTCCAGAGAGACCCTAGAACCCCTCCCAGGGCCCAAAGGGGAACTCCTCCAAAGGAATTCATTGCTCACACCTCTCCTCGGGAAAGGGTTGGGATAAAACGGCCCATTAGTGTTCAAAATCTTGTTCTAGACAACGATAAAACACACATTAGAGCAAAGAATTAGTTATCAGCATATTGAAAATCTTACTAGAATAATCAGAGAATTAATATTGGTTCAGATCAAATTATTAGAATAAAAACAAGGAGTAGAATACTATTACACAAAAAATAACGACAACAACAACAACGACAACAACAACAACAACAACAACAACAACAACAACAATAATAATAATAATAATAATAATAATAATAAATAGCAACACTAATGATAATATTTAAACCTGTTCCGTGGCTTCAGGTAATGGCGTGTGGTGGGAGGAACACCAAGTTATCAGCATCTCATTTCCTTTGCTGGAGAAACAGGATGTGATTTTCCACACATTCCCCACCAGCTCCCAGGGACATTTTCATATGTTTTCCAACAATTTTATCCACTTTTATCTTCCTTCATTGCTGTGAAGATCCCTACCGTAAGTGAATTCACTGCACATGGTGCATTTTCTGTAAGTGACATATTTGGGATTTGTTCTCTTTGTTACCTCTAAATTGATTTTGTCCGGCTCCAGTTGGAATACATAGCACAACATAAAACACCTATATCTGACTGACATGCTAATAAACAGAAATAAATAATAAACTGTGACAGGACTTTCATTGCTACCCTCATCTACCCTATTAACCCCAGAGGACACATTAAAAGCACAGCACAGTTTCAGGTTTTTCAGTGGGACTCTGATGGCCAAGTTTCCATTTAGAAGGATGTTGGCTTGCCTTTGTTTTCATTTCCAGAGTGCTTCATTAAGCTTACAAATGTTTAATTAAGTTTTATTAAATGCATTAAGCTGAGAGTAAGGAGCTGCACTTTGCACACTGGGTGAAATGGACTCAGTGGAAAAAACCCATTATCAAGAGTGATCAAGATTGATCTGTGAATGCTTGGGCCAATTTGTAGCTACAGGGAGGCTGATTTTTACTTGCTGTTTATTTAAGGGAATGAATCATACAAGTAAAAAATAAATCATTGTTTTGATTAGCCATTTTTTCTCTTTCTTTCTTTCTTTCTCTTTCTTTCTTTCTTTCTTTCTTTCTTTCTTTCTTTCTTTCTTTCTTTCTTTCTTTCTTTCTTCTTTTTTTCAAATTTCCTTGTAGCAAATGTCTATTCTCCCTCTTAGAGACAGGCTGCACTGACTCCTTTAGGAAGTACTGATGTTTTGGCAGCTCAGGGATTTTACTTTAAGGCTGATGATACCACTTTTGTTTTAAAGTCCAGGTCTTGGAAAGCTGTCATGGAGTGAGTCTTCATTATGTGCACACAAAAAACTTGATATCCTCAAGGCTAGAAATAATTGGTGATATAATGGGAATATTATGGGGAAGAGCCTTCCAGGTGGCATGTCCCATACCAAGCTTGAGCTAAAAGAAAAATCCAAAGATTTTTAAGCTGCCAAAGCCATCTGATGTATAAAAGTTTCTGATAAATAAAACCTCCAGTTTTTGTGGCTGACAGAAATCTTCTCACTGTCCTTGCCCTGGGTAAAACTGACATCTGTGGGTGAGAGTCCCTGACTGGAAAAATTAAAAACAATACACTAACTTAAACACACACTAAATTACAATGCAGCCTCATGCTTTTTAAGCCACATTCCAAGGATCAAAGGTTTGTTATTTTTCTTATCATTCTTATGTGTAATTTATGCTAATATATACTCCTGATTACTGGTGGGATTTTTTACTTGGAAGCTTATAACTAATCAAAGAACTATTGCTACCCTTGGCTGAACTTTAGTTTTTGTGCTCAAGATAGATGCTCTGATGCTCTGATAGAACATCTTGGCTCCTTGAGAAGATACTTGCTTTGAAAAGAATAAATGCTTTACTCAACATATCCACTAATTTTGTCTTAGTTCATATAAACTTTGTGCTAATTGGAACAGAACCTTAAGTTAAATCAATTATTGTATCAATCAAGCACCAAATCTGCACCAAACAGAACAACTATTTAATTTGCCAATGAAACTCTAACATATCCCTGCTTTGAAAATAAACTAAGGGTGAGGAAGGAATTGGGGAAAACAGCCCTGAAATATCCAGGGGAGAGAAGAAGGATTGAAGGTGATGCAGGGTTACACATGCCTTTGTGTATCAAGACTGCAAAGCCCATTTGTCATGCAAAGCATATTTCTTTTTGGTTTCTAGATGTTACAACACACAGTTGATCAACACCACTCAGTAATGCAGACTTTGGGGGGCTTTTGCATTGTGCTTCAGGGCTTATAAACATTTCTGCAGTGTAACAGTGTTTGAAAACACCAAAAAACAGTTTACACAGAGCATCTCCACCTGAAAGTTCAAGAATGACATAATTTGTAAGTTACGTAAGGTGGGAGATATATGGTTTTTATACATCAAATATGTATATGTCTCCTATCCCATACCTCACATCTTGCATCCTACAATTATTAAGACATTTCCAGGTAGCTGACACCAGAGTTAAACAGCAGGTATCAAATTATTATTTCATCCCTCTTGACTTTTTCTCAGACATGCTTAAATGAACATTTTGAAATCCCAAAACAGCTAGGATCCTAACCTTAGGACTATGAACACCCAGGAATTAACTGGAAGTTTCCATCAGGTTCCAAACTGCGCTGAGATTTGAAGGTGTTTGAGGGAGTCAGAACGGATTAGAGACACCTCTGCTTGTGAATATTGCTGTTTTTAAAGCTGCTGCAATTGGAACAAGCACACAGAACTCCTCTGCTGCAGCTGAAGCCTGGGAGACCTGCACACCAGCACTTCCAGCC
The DNA here is from genome assembly GCA_013400675.1 of Oxylabes madagascariensis. NCBI lineage: Eukaryota > Metazoa > Chordata > Aves > Passeriformes > Timaliidae > Oxylabes > Oxylabes madagascariensis. The sequence continues at coordinate 5,315 of VYZR01041356.1, read as the reverse complement.
TTTCACAGGCACTGAATTCAAATTCCAAGTAAGAGTCTCTCACTTTCCTCTTCCTCTGTGAATCACTGAGCACCATTTGAGCCTGCAAGTCTTGCTTGAAAGAATCTGCATTAATTACTACTCATCAGCTTTAAATATGGTGACAGCTCCTGTTGGCAGCACTGTTTATTTTGTGACCACCTTTTCAGCTCTGCTGTCAAATGGAGTTTTTTTCCTTGTTCCCAAGAAAACAACCTTTCTCTGTGACCAGCTGCTGAGAACAAACCTCGTCTCCCTCCCCTCCCCTCTCCTGAACATGCCATCCTTATTTCCTTGCCAATGAAATTCTGTCCTTATAAATAGGGGCCAGGCTGGAGTTACAGATATCAAAGTTTAGGCTGCTCAGAGGAGAGATCTATACTGCTTCTCTGGTTTTCCTCTTGATAGATATTGTGATCCATCTGTCAAAGGGTTCCTTATTTCCTGTGACTGTCTGTGGTTTCCCTCTTTACAGAAATATTTCTTGTTGCAAGAAAAGGTTTGTTTGGAACTCTCTCTACCAACCTACTCCCTGTGAAAATCCTTCCTGATGGAGATGTTATTTAGTCATTTTTTATTATTTCTTGAGTAATCTAAGTCTATAAAAAGTGAGCTTGGAAAGCCATAAAACAAATCATCTTCGACCACTCCTTTCCCATGTAAAAAAAATATTAAACTCTCCCAATTTTAAAATAATAACACCCAAACCCCTATCAATATAGCTGAAGAAGAGTAATTATTGCCTGAGGAAAAAAAAAAACCAGTCTCTGAACAAGACACCTCTGAAAAAGAAGAAACAAAGATTTTTTGACAATTAAAAGGTTTCAGAGTCTAAACAGTAGAACCCACAACCATAAACACGATTTAGAGTGAATTGCTTCACTTACACAGTAAAACCTGAGCCATTAAGTGAGAGAAGATTTAGGGAATAAAGTGTGAGCTCTTGGCCAGCTCCAGAGGAGAGAAGAAAACAAGTGGGAGATGGGGGGAAGGAAGGAAGGAAGGAAGGAAGGAAGGAAGGAAGGAAGAAAGGAAGGAAGAAAGGAAGGAAGGAAGGAAGGAAGGAAGGAAGGAAGGAAGGAAGGAAGGAAGGAATCAGAGAAAGCTTTTTTAAAGCAAAACAGGGGCATATTAATTCTCTCTACTCATCTACATGGGTACAGTCACAGTTGTGTGAAAACAACAGGATCATTATTTTACATTTTGAAACCTTGAAGCCTCTGTCCTAAACATCCTGTGCAAGCAAGGATAACCCAGCTGAACTTCCAGCGGCCCAAACTGCTTTGATGACTACATTTAAGTTCCTAAATAACGATGCAGAGATCAGAGTTGCAGACCAGTCCCATTGTCAACAGCAATTGGGGCAAGGAAGGATATTTGTATGAGACCAATTACCCTTCTTCTTCCTTTTGCTGGCAGTAATGTCCAGCAGTCAGAGTACATAATTGGACACATTCTACTTTATTTAATTTTCTATCCGTTTCTGCACTTGCTTCATATTTTCAGCTGCTCTATCCTTTGTTTTTGTCCTAAAAATGTTTCACTTAGAAGTATGAGCAGGAAGCCCCCCGTATGTCATTACCTGGCAACAAAACCAGAAAAGAAAACCCATTCAGAGGGAGCAACAACGAAGCAGCATAAGACACCTTTATTCTTCTGAAGTACTTTTGTTTTAATGTGCCTCTATTGAGAAAATGGAGAATTTAATTTAGGCTTTACTACAGTGCTGCATCATTAACTTTCAAACACCTCTAGAGCTTTTCCATTTCCCTGATTCTATTCTTAAATCTGGAATTAGACAGCCTTAGCCTTGAGTTCAGGTGCAGCATATACTTCAGTCTCACGCAGCTGTTCTCTTCCTTTAGATAAATGTCCTATTTTTCCTTCTCTCTTTTTTTTTTTTAATTTATTTTTTAAATTTTTATTTTTTTATCTTTTTATTTTGTATTTCTCAAATGTCTGAGATGAAATAATCTGTACCAATTCTTATTTTCACATCTGAACAATCAGCAGAGGACTGAAGGAAGATTCCATTCGACAGCTATGTGAGTAACAGAGATGGTTAACAGAGAACAGAAATAAATTCTAGGGATGTCGTCAAGTCTTTTTCACCCTACTTTGGAGAAGATTTTAAACCTTAAAAGTCTTAACCCCCTACATAATTTTGCGAAA
>VYZR01041355.1:47618-60557 GCA_013400675.1 Oxylabes madagascariensis | reverse complement strand
TTAAAGAGAATTAAATACAATTTTTTCCCCAAATCTAAAAAGTAAGGATATAGAAAGAAATGTAACATTTTGAATTCATGTACCATGGATGGACTACTCTTTACATGACGTTCATGTTGTTGTGTTTTGTTTTTTTTTTTTAATAAGACTGTGTTTAAATTGTGGGCTGGTAAAAAACCCCACAATTTTATCAGGCTCCTTCCTTGTGAGGACAAATGGTCTCCTAAAGGCCCTTTCCTTGGTTGCTGATGGACAGCCTTAATTAAAAATAGGACTGAAATATCTTGCAAGCAGTTAACAAATCCGTACTTACAGAAAATGAAGTAAGGAAAAGGATTAAGGGAAGTTTGAAAAAAGATTGCTCATGCGTGAACTGTGGGTACTGTTAGCAGGTAAAGACAGTAATATGTGAAAGACCAGAAGTATGTTACAAGTCTTCTCAAGAAAATAACACTTATTGCCTTTCAAAGATGATATATTCTAATAAATCTGTGTTTATTTATTTAAGTAGGCTTGAAAATCAAATTTTCAATACTAACAAGAGAAAAGAATGAATAAGAATTATTGAAGTGCATACTAAAGATCTTCTATATATTATGGACATGTAATAGGATTTTTTCCCTCCATCATAAGATATTGCAGGGGTGGACAGATAAATTACTGTCTGTATTTATAGAACAATAATGAAAAACTATTCGTAAAGGGAAATCCTTCCAGATTTGTAAAACACTGGTGACAGTAGCAATCAAACTAAGAAAAAGCAGTCAGTCCTTGACTGATAACCTCATTCAATTTTATGATGAATGAAGTATATTGCAGGAAAAACAAACTTAAGAAATTTGCATATTCATACAGTACTGTGAAACAATAAAAAAATTAAATCTAACTAGATTATCATTTGCTTTGCATGTAACAGTGAATAGCTATAAAGAATCATCATTGACTAGTATTAAAAAGATATAAATTCAGTTTAGCTGAGAAGAGTTGATAGACTCAACAGATCATAATCTCAAATACTGCTTTTAATTCATGATTATGCTTAAAAGTTATAACAAATATATAGACTCTGAAGTTCCTGAATTATGTAAAACTGGTTTTCCACGGACTGAATGGTTAAGCATTTGCAACATGATTAAAATGATTACTTAAAAAACTCAAAACACTGATAAAATTCCCTCATTTTAAAGAGTAGTAATTTCTTTTTATAAAACATTTTCTAATTCAGTTTTATAACAAAATTACTCCTGAGCCTTGCTAATGACAGACATTAGTGACCTGTGAGTAATGTATCAAAATAAGGTGATATTAAATCTATGGACTAGCTATTATTTAGATTTATGATTTAATGAATGGTAACATCTTTTGCTACTTTCTGAAGAAATGAGAAAATCATAATGTCTTTTTCTTCCTAAGAAGCTCTCCTTGGCAGCCATCAATGGACTGTGACTGTAATTGATAATCTGAGCTGATTTTACATTCTGTTACAAATCTGGGTACCCAAGGTTAATTATGGCCAGGCCACAGCTCATGGGAACAGGAGGCTGCTGTGCCTGCCTGGCTGATGAAGATGTACAGCGTGATCCTAGCAGCTTCTTGACACAGGAGGGGCCTCCAGCACCACATGTGGCACTGACCCCCATCCCTAACCCCCACCCTGTCACTCTGGGTGGCACTGACACCCACCCCTGGCACCCACCCTGTCACTGCTGGTGGCACTGACCCAACCTCTGGCGCCCAGCCCGTCACTCTGGGGGGCAGTGCCAGAGCTACGGCCCTGCTCGCTCACAGAACAGATTGTTCCGTGTGTTCTTTCTGCTGCCTTTCACTTCGTGTCTTCTATTCTATTTAATCCAGGGATCAATAATTGTGTGTCAATCAAAAACAAGCTACCGATTAATATCCAACAAAATTACCATTAAGGAAGGATCAACACTTGGTTCCATTTTCAGTCCCCTCTTCTGCAACATTGAATTAAAACATGCAGCAAAGGAGTCTTGTTAATGATACACAAGCACAAGAGATGGCAATTTTAAAGACATCTGAAAATTACTGTAACAAACCACTTACAAGGCAAGGGAAGACAAAACAAGCATTACATCAGAAATGAGCAGTTCAGTGATTTCATCCCAAAGATCAGCAAAAATAAGACCTTACACACTCCACACATAGCTCACAGTGCTAGTGCAAAAGCGGGGGGGCGGGGGGGGGGGGGGGGGGGGGGGGCGCATCACAATTTACCAGAAATCTGAAATAACAGAGCAGAGGAACCACCAGACCAAGCTTCCCACTCAGCACTGCAGCAACTGCACCAACCTCACCCTCCCAGCCTGACATGCACTTTCAGTATCCCAGGAAAGAGCAAACAGGGCAGTGCTGCAAGCACAGAGAGCTTTGTCCGGCGCTGTCTCCATGCAGCTGCAGCTGAGGCAGCACAGGGATGTCCCAGACAGCCAGCACGGGGGAGCGATGTGTTGGGGGTTAGATTTAGTTTGTTTGGTTTTTTTTTTTCCCTTATAGAATTTTTTTTCCACAAGTTACCAAGAAACCAACTACTGAGTACTTTAGAGGAACTTAAGTAAGTAAAAGAACATCTTCTGCTCCTCTTAAGTAGGTACTTAAGAGGAACAAAAGCGGCCAAAAGAGATTTGTAGCACCTAGCTACACTTCTTTTTGTCTCTAAGTGTTTCTCTCAGAGGGAGGAGATAACGTGAGTTTTAGGGCAGGAAAAAGACAGTGCTGGGGGCAGCTTCACACTCTTGCTCTCGGCATCGGAGAGAAGACAGTCAGGCCGCTCTTGCTGAGGGAAAAATTTTCACTGTCCCACCGGGTCCGGTCCTGAGGAAATCTACCATCATCTGCTCGTGTGCTCAGAAATTCTGAGCTCACCTCCTCCTGCCTTGCTGGAGCTGGGCCGGCCCTGTCCCACCGCCGCCGCTTTTCCTCGGCACTGCTTTGTGGCTTTCCTTTTGCTACGCTGCAGCCCTGCACCCCCTGGACATCCCTGCTGTTCCAGTTACCACCGTGGAACTTCTGGTACATCCCACCCACCAGCCCGCGATCTTCCACCGTTCCAGCTTGGTACCCTCGGAGTCCTGCACTGAGACCAGACTGCCCCGGGCTTTGTGAAGCAAAGCCCCTCGAGGTTCCTAGGTCTGTTCATCATTAATGCTGTAGTTGTTGTTGTTTGTTTGCCTTGTTATACATACTAGTAAAGAGCTGTTATTCCTATCCCCATATCTTTACCTGAGAGCCAACTTAATATCCAAGTTTTAATAATTCGGAGGGAGGGGGTTTGCATTCTCCATTCCAAAAGGAGGTCCTGCCCTCCCTAGCAGATACCTGTCTTTTCTAACCAAGACACGATGTCACAGAGAGCCAGCACAGGGATGTCACAGAGAGCCTCAGCACGTGGTTGCACTGCAGAGCAGCAGAGCCTGGTCAAACTCAGCTTTCACTCATAGTACAGAACACAGATCAGTAAAATCCTCTTCTGAGTACTGCACTGTACTCCTTGTGCAAACGGCAGTCACTGAGGGCTCAGGGATTGAAACCAGGCAGCGCAAGGAGCAGCAGCAGCCACCAGCTGCTCTCTTCAGCTACCTCAGCAAGTCTGCACCATCGGCAGGGACACCACTGCCTCCTGCACGAGTCCTACCCTCCTTTGCTCTCAAGATGGACAATATGTCATCTAGAGGTTATTTTCAGACAGAAAAATGAGGCAGAAATCTCATTAGTTTTACTCTATATTCAGAGATTCACAAGTATTAATACAAGATTTTAAAGGGGAAATGCAAAATTAACAACTTCACAATTCAATCACGTTAAACAGTTAAAGTCTCTAAAGAGACCTAAAATATCTAGAAGGAACCTTGTGGATGCCGAATACAGTTCATACCAATACAGGCAACCATGTCCTTAATCCTTTTATACAGGCAACCATGTCCTTAATCCTTTTATAAATCACTCAAATTTCATTTCAAAATCTGTTAATAATTTTCCCTCCATAATTCCCCTTCTGGGAGGCTCTTCTGGATGAGCCTGGATGTTGTGAATTTCTAACCAAAGGTGTTTGATAGCCATACCAAGTTGTTCCTGCACCAGCAGCATCCTTAATTTAAAAAGCTCTTTTACTTGCCCAGCATTTTTAGCTGTCCCATCCCTCCCTCACACATTTACGGTGATTGAGCCTTGTCCCATCCCAGCCCAGGGCGCCCCAGGCAGCCAGGAAAGGCTCTGTTGGATGTCTACAGCCGCGGTGCACATCCCTCCTGCTTTGAAAGACTCTCTAGAAGCTGTAACCAAGGTAAAGCAGAGGGGGTTAACATTCACACAGTTGTTACTTCATATTTGCAACGTGACAGGCCAAAAGAGGTGACATTTTTTAAGGCAACATAAGCTTCATAACTGGGTTTAAAAGGAAAGCAACAAATAAATTGAAAAAACACCAAGTTTACAGCTTGCTATTGTGGCATTCACTGGTTAACCAATCCATAGAAAGCTTTTTCATCTTCAGTAAAGCTACACAAATTCATCAAAAAAAGGCAGTTAAAGAAAATCCATACTGAGCATTAGTACGCGGCAAATATTAAAATGCTAAAAATTATATGATGCTTAAAGGCTGAAAAACAAAGAAAAGTGCTTGCTATCCAGGGAAAACCTCCAAAGAAGTCCAAACTTCTGGCCCTGAAAGAAATGTCTCTGACCCAGCATCAGGTGTCTGTCCTCTTAAAACAATGAAAGAGAAATAAAGGCAAAACTTCAGCCTGCCATCACAGAGAAAAAAAAAAATCTCTGAATCTATAAAAATCGACTACAAAGTAAGCAAAAGTATCTGCTTAACAGTGGCAAGTCTAGGCCCAGATCAACTAAACAATTTAAAAAGAGCTGAAGAGAGGGTATTATGTGCTTATTTCCCTTTTCTGCGCTTCTTTGCTGTATCTTATAGCTTATTAAAAAGGAGTATATGTATGTAAGGACACCAAAGTCATCCAAAAATAAGGTTCCAGTCCTGAAATATCCCTGCCATTTCTGCTAATTTAGTTTTATGTTAAATTAAAGCAAGATTACCTACTGCCCTCATAATCCACACAGTGGAGGAAAGGTGGGAAAATGTCTACAGAGCTGTGCTATTTGGAAGATTTTCCTTCTCTTCCAGGTGCTGTTCTCAAAGCTGGGCATCCTGCAATGTGTTAGCTAGCTAAGGAGACAACCAAACGGTGCCTGGATGTACGCACCCCCCTTTCCTGCACGTGAACAACCCTAGAGATTCCAGGAGGGCTCCAGCCTCCGCGCTGGGGTTCCCAGTCTCACGGTTCCCAGCCTCAGGGTCCCTGCCCCATTCTCTGAGTCCACCTCGGCTCCACCTCGGCTCAATCCCGGCTCTATCCCAGCTCCACACTGGCTCCATCCCGACTCCATCCCCATTCAATCCCGGCTCCATTCCTGCTCCATCCCTTCTCCATCCCAGCTCCATCTCTGGCTCCACCCCGGCTCCATCCCCATTCCCATTCCACCCCCGCTCCATCCCGGCTCCACCCCTGGCTCCATCCCTGCAGTCCCAGGGGAGCTCCAAGCCCAGCACAGTGCAGGGCCTGGCTGCTGCATCAGGAACAAGAGGAACAGCTTTAAATGTTTTTTGCCACTCTGTACTCAATACGGGTAATCAATTGAGATAAACTACGGAAAAAATTCCATCAGCTGCTATGTAATAACTCCAGTTTAATAATCATTGAACACAGTTGTAGCCAAAGTACTGACTGCAGCCTTAAATCAAAGATCACTTCATATCACGAGGTCTTAAGGGACAATTTTGCCTAAGAGTATATGTGGCATGCTTAGATATTAGCATAAAACTACAGTCACTACAGTTATTTTCTATACAAAAAGTTGTCTACAAATCAAAATTAAATCCCCTTCACTTTATTCAGAGTAAATGGCTGTATAAGGACGCAAACAAATTAACTGAAAGCTTGAAAGTCAAGTTCTCAATCACTATTTAACAGCAACTTTACTATATTTGAATATAATTTACTGTATACTTAGTTGTTTTAAAATGGAATCCAATACTGTATAATAAAACCCCAAATAGCACAACAAATGATTTATGATGATGCAAATGTACAAACACTTGGGTCTGAATAGTGCTGTTTCTGGATATATTGCTAACTACTGTACCAACCTAATGTCTAATAAATCATTCATGAAAAGCCAAAGTACACAATTTGCTATGCTACTGCTCAAAATCTGCCAGGCTCTGAAGGCCTGCTGACACAAAGGCTTCAGGGGAGCTCTTACTCCCAGTTACTAAAAGTTGAGAACTCTTACTTAAATGAAGGTATTTCTATAGACACAGGGAAGGAAATAAAACTGGAAAAGTTCTAAATAGCAGACTTTACAATTATGGAATAAAACCAGGAGTTCAGCAGTTTAAATACTATCAAAACCACACAATTACTTTGCTGACCATCTATTAATTAGCAATGTTATGAAGTAGCACCACACCTCTATGTGTAAAAATATAAACATCTGCAGTGAAGGAGAGAGACAGATCTATAACATCATTTGTGTAACAATGATGAAGTGCTCTATGCAGAGTGTTCTATTTGCAGCAGTGATTCATGGTGCTGGGCAAAAAAGCGCTGACACTCCGAGAAGATATTTTCCCGTAAAAGGTTGAAGTCCTTAAGCAGCAAAAAACACCAACGTCCATCATTTTTAAACTCTATTGATTTCTGGTGAAGATTTAAAAGGCTGTTTACTTATTTCCCATCATTTCTGTCAGAGCTGTAACAATTCTCTTCCCACTGAATAAACCTCTCATGATCCTCTTGGTGATTAAGGTCAGACAAAATGTCAAACTCCTAATGCTAAGTGCTTTCACATTAAAAATTAATACCAAATCACCAAGTAAAATCCAAACAAGAAGTCAGACATGTAAACAGAACACAATAAGGGCAACACTGACCATTACAAAAAGAGCTGTAATGCATACATGAAAAAACTCTTGGCAACAGGTAAGAGTGCATTCTTTCACTTTTGCATCTTTAACTCCCTTCCTTATCTCAAGAGTTATTGTACTGTTTGAGACAATCCTTTTAAAAATCCTTTTTCCATTAAAGCTCACAGTCACCTCATCTATTTACCCCCAAATGCCATTTACTATATGACTGAAGTATTATAAGGATTGTTTTTATTCCATTCTGAACTTCATCCAGGAAGAGAGGATTATTTTTACAGCTGTTGCTGAATGCAAAACCAGTATACAGGTAACAAAAAGACATAACGACCCTCTAAATCAAACTCAAACTTATTGCTAATTATGCAGCATTTTAAACCATTGAATATATACATACATGAACAGAGGAATGTAGAACACAGACCTGAAAGAGGCTTCCCAGGGCTTTTTATCCAGACTGCTGCTGCTCCAGGCAATCAGACCATATTAATTAATTCATAAACTTATCAAGTACAATCCTAAAACTAACTACTTTCTTCAGCCTTTTAAACAGTTACTCATATCCTGAGGGAAAGCATGAAACCATCAAGTGTAGAACCAAACCTGTAGGGTTTGGAAGCCTGCAAGTAACTATAGAATAAACCACAAAGGTAGATCTCAAATAAAGTACCAAGACAGCCAAATAAACACCGGTTTGGTGTAACCAAAGGAATTTATTCCAGCAAGTTACCTTTAAAGTTTTGGCCCACCTTGCCAATTGACCACAAAAGATTGCTCTAGTTTAGAATGCATGAACATAAATGAGAGATTCATAGTTATTAGGGTGAGGAAAGGATCTCTTTATACTGCCTGGGTTCTGAATGGCCAGTTCAATGCCAGCTTCTGTCAGAGCTGTGCCATGCATACAGAAACATCAAAGTTACTGCACTGAGAGGTGCCAGGAGGCTTGGCAGAAATGAGGATGGTGATTCTGTGATAGGCTTTAATATCAAGCTAGGAATATTAACAAAATGCAGTCTGTTTTCACCACAGATTATAAAAAAAACCACAATATGCAGTAAAACCAAAGCTGTTACTCTTCTAATTAATAGCTATCAGGTTAGCTTTCAAATCAAAATTACTACAAAGGAATTAGGAGCTGTTTGTTATATGCAAACGTTGTTTTGGGGGTTTTTTTGAGTTTAACCTTGCTCCCACAAGACTTTGATGGGAGTCTTGAGAAGGGTCCAGGAAGGACCTTGACTAAAATACAAAAACAAGTTGTTTGGTGTGTAAAGCAGACAGGATACCAAGAATAAACTGTTAGTCAGGCCCACAGCCCAGCAGAGCTGTAACAGAGAGAACAGAGGATGCAGAGAACTCTTCTGCATTGGTTCCATGAAATATTGAATGAGAAATTGACTGTTCCCATAACATATTCCTTGGGAAGCACAATGAGCAACACAACTTCTAAGTGTGTGATGAAACTCTGTAGCTGAAACTATCAGTAGTGATGATTAAATAACTTCAAAACTTGATCTGAAAATTGTGTTTATGTTTGCTTTAAGATTTAACATTATAAATGTTTAATATGATTTTAACATGTTATTTTTATGCTTTATCTTAAGAATTTTAATATTTTAATATCACTTCCTATGTTCATTTGTATACTGTTTAATATTTCTTAAATACTCCAATTCAGATACCAACAAGTAAATGCTTTAGGCTAAATCTTGCATTTCTGATCCAACTCAAATATTCTCCTTACTTGTTTTTTTCTATATTAAAATCACTAACTACCTTGAATCATAAAGTTTGCAAAAAGTCAAAGAATCCTTATTTCCTGCCTGTAAGGCAAAAATTTGTGTACAAAGGTTTTGGGGTTTTTTTGTTTATTTCAGTATGAGTAAAATTGCCTAATGAAATAATGATTTGTAAAGGAAAATATTATAGTTTACCAAAGAATATAAATTATTGCTAAGAATCTTTAAAGTTACACATTTAGTTGGAACTGCCACACAATCTTGTTACACTCTTCTCCGTGATGTCCTTGCAACATCACTCAGGAGAGTGGTTATGATCCCTACCTCGGGGTCATTGGATTTTTTCTGTAAATCGATGAGTGTTTAATATTGATTTTCATGATGCCCTCCCTGCACCCCAGGCAGAAACACCTGTCTGCACAGAGCTGTTCTCGTGCTCTCAGTGTTTTCAGCAGAATCTGACATCTGGATTTGGTTTGGTGGCCACGTGGCCTCTCTTCTGCACAGCTGAGTCACAGCAGGAGGGACCTCAAGGTAGTTGTGAGACTCTCAGTGACTTTAATGAGATTTAACTGATAAAGTGTGATATGTAAATAGTGTCCAGGGACTTGCTAGACTTTGCTGTTTATTTTCATCAACCTCCCATATGCCAAAGACTACTGTATGTTCCTGCTACCTTGCTCCCCAAATGCTGTTGAGACTCCCAGAGCCATTCCAGTGAGGAGTGCAGGACACTCGTGCAGACCCAGGGCTCTGTTGGCCTGACAGAGGGGAGATAATGAAACCAAGGCACCCAAGTCTCAGAGAGAACTCCTGAGAACACATTGAGAGTACCAGAGGTTCTGCTCGATGCTGTTTCTGCCCCAAAGATGTGCCCAATGTGCCAGTCTGCAGCCGGCTCCTGTCACTCTCACAGGTGTGCCAGGTCAGGCTCACAGCACCAGTTCCTGCTCAGAAGGCTCCATGTCCCAAGTCTGAGCACACCTACATTCACTGACTGTACAGACAAAACTAAAAGATGTTCCTAATTACCTCCCTGCATTTTCAGTTATCTGCAGTTTCCTGTACTAAGGAAAACTAAACAACTTATCAAAATGAAAACTTCATGTGTGAGAAGAAACAATAAACCAGATTAATTTCTGGGTTTATAAACCCAAGATTAACCATGAATGAATATAATTAACACCCAAATTACTCCTCACTAATGTCTTGCTTTCCACTCTTACTCAGCTTCAAGCAACAGCCCTCTCATGTATATTTTATATTAAAATCTTGTAAAGCTCCTACAGATGTTTTTAAAATTCTTTTTTTCAAAGAAAAGAGAAAATTATTTACCTTAAATTAACTGGAAGCCTTTAATGAGCAACCCTTCACAGTCTGAATGTGCAGATTCTCACCTGCTAACACAATTAAGTATGTGCTTAAACTTTGAAAGGGTGAAATGCGACTGTATTTGTGGTTTGTGTTATCTGTACGCAACTTAACCGTCTGGAATCCCACAGAGTTAAGTTACTCAATGATTTATGTTTAGATTGACTCCATCTCCGAGGAAAAGAAAGGTTTTTTTCCTTAATATTATTTCCTTCAAATATTCCAGTCTCAAAGCATATGAACTTTTCTGAAGCTGTATTTTTGAGAAAAAGGTATTCTTCCTCACATATAAAAATCTTTCTGTGTCAAAAATTTATTCACTATTTGAATATTTCTATAATAGAAATGTATTTTAAAGAGAAGAGTGCATTATGAACATTACAAAACTGTTAAAATTGTTTAAGTTATATATTCTAATTAGTTTGGCAGAGCTAATACAAATTATGTTTACAGACTAACAATAATAAAATTGAAGTACTAGTTAAATACGTAAAATAATTAAAGGAATCATTTTTAGCCTGGCATAATTAGCTAATCCACTTTACAAGCACTTATTAAAATGAATTTACATGTTATATTCCATAGGTAGTTACACAATAGTGTTTATACAGGAAAAATATAACGAACCAAACTCTTTGTATCCAGCTCTCCACAATTAAAACGAAGACTCCCCAAGTAATATCAATCTAGGAGAGACTAATTAAGTTTGGTTTGATAACCATTCATTTCTTCTATTGCCTCTGAGCAAATTGTTTATTAGAGAAAGTTATTTTACACAAATCAAATCAAACTGGGTAAACCATTATATTTCAGAGAAACCTTAGCCATCAGTCAATTAATCCACCATTTTCTCTAGACACTTTTGTTTAACGAGCAGATCATATTATCAACAATTTAGAAATCCTATGATTCAATTATGACAGAAAATTTATTGACAACTTCTCTAATACTTTTCTTATGAATAAATATTAAATGTTCTCCACTTTTGATGAGGAAACCAAATGCAATCGTGCTAAATCTAATAGTCAAAACCTGAGTGATATTTTCAAATGAAATGTTTTAAAAATATTTTAAACCAAAATAATTCATATTATTCAAAAGAGCGATCAAACATACCTCACCATTTCTGAAAAACGAGCAAATTATCTGATTTCTACTGAATAAATGAGAACATATCTATGTAAATATTACCAAATATGCATGAAGAGATTTAACACAAATAAAAATGAGTGACTTCATGCAGCCCTCTAGAATACATAAGGCATTATTATGTAAAAATGGTATCAACACATCAAAAAGTTAGAGACATTTTCTGCAACTATATGAAAGATCTGCCTAAAAGTTAATGGAAATATATTCTTCAAACCTAACAGCTGAACATATTTGCTGTGGTAATCACGTCTATTAAAAACCCAACTTGTGAGAGGTTTGTAATTACAGCAGTCTTAAACTTAAGAAAAGAACATTGCCTAACAATGATTACTCCAGAAGGCTGACTCTCTGAGACATCTCTCTTTGAGGAAATCAGAACGGACTCATTGAGCATTGACCAAACCAATTCCTGATGAAAGGACAAGGGGGAAACTCTCTCCAAACCAACGCCCATTACGGGAGATAAGGGAATCACACAATCTTCTATCGGTACATTACAGCATCATTATCACTTCAAAGGGTTTTTCCTTGAGCCAAGGAAGTTCCTTGTCTAACGAGGGGAGATGCAGGAGGGTTCCCAGTGAGCAGGACTCGCTGTAAAGCCGTGAGTCCACGAGAGAAGCACTCACAGCAAACTCAGAAAAAAGCTCTGCGAGTTTTCCAGGTCTGACACATTCTACTCGTAAGAAGCAGCATTTTGCCTCTAGATTGCGTATCAGCAATATGTTTTGACCATTTCTCAACCTGGAATGCTCTTATTGTATATATCCTAGTAAAAAATATTATAATACATGTGTATGGTCAAACATCTATAAAGTACAGGAAAACAATCATTTCTTCCCTTGTCTTTACCTCCTATTTGGACTGGTGCATAATGATATGTTGTGGTTTACTTTCAGAACTGAAATGAAATGTGAATTCATGCCAAATGGAAGCCAAAGAAAGGTCAAATATACTTTACTGAAGAGCATGTGTTTGCAAAATGCCTGGCAAAAGTGAAGGCACATCAAGCTGCTCACTGCCTCTCAGTAATTCACTACTCTACCCTGACAGTTTCACTAGTCCACATAAAGAGCTCCAGAAGCTTTCATGCAAAAAAAAAAATGGAATACCACTATTATTAAAACTGGAATTGTCAGGTACATAGCAGTACATCACCTTACAAAATTATTTTAACAACTTACAGAAGTTTTAACACTGTCTGCTACATTTTTCAGCAATCTCTGCTTATAGGTAGCCAAGCCCTAAGGAGTCTGCTCTCCCAACACGACAGCATCCAAAGGTTTACAAGCCTTGCTCATGAAAAAATTCAGCTAAACATAACTGGAAGAAACATGTTCCTACCTCATTAAAATATGGAAGTTACCACATTTTGCCATAATATTCTGAAAACTCTAGNCCCTGCCTCTGTCCAGCACAAAACCAATGTGTAATGTGTGCAGAGCTACAGCTGTGCTCTCCTCGACACCAGCACCTCGACAACCACATCACTCCCCCAGAGCTGTAAATCCACCTCTGGAGCTGAAAGGTGCAGTGCAGTTTCCGTGTTTTAAATGCTTAAATATAAAACAAGGCCTATGTGGAACACAAAAAGTGTATGATTCATGAAATAAGGAAACAGCAACTCGATCATAACAAATATATTTGACCTTTAAAGCAGTAACAACAAACATTAAAAACACTCAAGGTTTCCTTTGCTGCCAAGTTTATTTTCCTCAT
>VYZR01041355.1:14194-40215 GCA_013400675.1 Oxylabes madagascariensis | reverse complement strand
AACTAAAGGGGTGGCTATCACTCACATGCAAGGAAATACAACAAAAAATTAATTTACACAAGCACTTAAAAGTCAATTACTACTATGTATATTTTGCATATATAACAAAATGTAGCAAAAGGTCACTTCAATACAGATGCAAACATCTCCACATGTGTGGAATTACTGACAGGTGACTTAGACTAGTTTTGCAAATGAACTATCCACCTAATTTCACAGGAGGTTTCATGTTCTGTCAACAGAAACATTAGAATTTTTCCGAAAGCAAATCAATGCACAAACTCAGCCTTATTCCTCTTCAAAACACACTTGTGATATCATTAGGAAAGTCTTTTTCTTCTTGCCCTTTAAGCATGCAACAGGTTTTTATGCGGTTGAATTGCTGTACCAAATAGTCTGAAATGTAACTCTGAGAAAAATTCATCCTGTTTGCAGCATTTTGTGACACACTGTACCACTATTTTATCAGCATTTTTTTGTCACCACAGCTTCTCTCTCCTCCTGCCACCAACTCAGTTAGTTCTGAGCACTTGCTATTAGAAAAACAGTATTCGCTCTCACATGACAAATTATACTCGCATCCAAATAAATCAATAATATATTTGCCAAACACTTAAATAATCAATAATTTGGAGTGGAAGTAGGATTAGATTTTAAGTCCACAAGTGATGGAATCAATTCTGAAATGTTTAAATATTAGTTTACAAATATTGCTTATAGCTTAATAGCATCATAGACGTAACTTCACACAGATATTGGCTCTAGACAGTAATTATACCCTCAGCCTAATGTTGCAGTTAATGGACATACACATTTCAGTGATAATTGCAATCCCTGAACATGATAATGTGCCTTTATTAGCAGCTACAAAATAAAGCTCAGCTACAGCCAAGTGAAGAACTGAACCGTGCTTATTATTTATTTTTAGTATTGCCTGATCTGTGTTATAAAATTCTAAAATAAAATAGCATGGCACTTAAATCAGTGCTTTAATTGCAAACATGTGAGTAAAGAATATCTCTATAATGATTCATGCAGGTTTAGTTGTTGTGAGCAAGGAGTCCAAAGGTAACAAGTGAGAGAGACAAAGGTGTTAAGTGACTGAACAGCAAATACACTGCATTTCAGGGGGAAAAAGAGAAAAGGAGGTTTTTAAGGACTTAAATGTTTTAAACATCATTGTAAGAGAAGGAGGAAGGCAGGAGTATATAATGCAAAATCTGAGAAAACAGAAAAATGATCCCCCAAGCAAATGCAGAAGGGAATATGCTGTTCAGTCCAAGATGAAAAGCATCAATTCACACATAAAACAACCACGTAAAAAATGATGGAATTGAGGACATGTAAAATGAAGAACACTTTACAACTCAACCTAATGAGGAACCCAGGCTTTATGATTCCACAAAATTCTGAGTGCTTGTCTCTATATCATGATGCTATGTTTGCTGTACAGGATTTCCAGGTAATGGAGAAATTCAATAAAGAAATTTTCAAAAGCAGTTAAAGGACAGACATTGTGATTTAAAGTTTGCCAAGATTTTGTTACTAAGAACTACTTATTTTGACTTTTGTACTAGCACTTACCTTCTATTTAATTCAGTATGGGCTGTTAAGTGAATTTGGATTTTTCATGACCTGCACTACTCAGTGTTTCCCTGCCATGCTGTAGCTGAAAAAGCACAAACCTGCCGTCTGATAAACCACAGGCAGTTGTGCTGGGCTTTTCTTTCCTGCACACACCCACAGGGGAAGGCTCTGGGTGCCTCACGAGGAGAGGAATTGTGCCACAGCTGCTGGAGCTTTCCATCAGCACCAGAGGATCCCAGACCCACCAAAGCCAATCCTGACTTTCTTTTCTTATGTAAACTGCATGGAGATTGGATGAGAACAGTGAGGGAGCTATGAAACAGAATAAAAATGAGATCTGGCCCAGTGAAGGGAAAAATACCAATGACAATCTTTTTCTTCTGAAACAATGGTTTTTTACTCTTCCTAGAATATGCCAGAGAAATAAGTTGTATCCAATTCTCACTGTGATATATTCTTAACAAACTCTAAATGTTAAACCTAAATGAGCAGCATTTCATGTAATCTGAAATATATTCAGTTCAATTAAAAATAATTGATGCATAGTGAAATAATTCTTCCCAAAGCTGCTGTAAGATCTTCAAAAAATAAAGCTACTTAATAATTTTCATCTCCTACAGGCTAGAGAGAAGCATTATTGCATATTAAAAATTGGAGTGTGGTTTTCCCAGAGGTGAAAGAAAGTTATTAAAACAACCTATTTATTGTTGATATAACTATCCATTTGTGCTACACAAAAAGTAACAATTTCAGTACATTAAAAGAAAAGCTAATTAAGGCATAATTAGTATTTTCTATGTTTTGATAATTAAGGGTTAGTTGGCTATTTCTTTTCAAATTTCTATTTGCAGTAACCCCAAACATGTCTTTAATGAGCAGCTAACACTATTGAATCCCTGATGGCTCAGGAGTTTAGTGACCACTACCACATTACTTTCATTTATCACTGCCTCTTTACGTATAAATTAAAGTAGCCCTGTAGCTACGTTGATCTACTTTATATCAATTTCTTCATCCATATCAGCTGAATATGTATGGCATTAACCTCATTTACTAGTTTGGAAAAGCTGAATTAAAATGAGATCTAATTTCTTGTGCACAGAACAATTTCAAAACTGCCTGCTAATTCCCAGCACCTGTCAGTGTTGGATCTTCACCTCGTGATAATGAAATAAAACAGTGTATGTATTTTACAGCCAGGAAAGGATAATCATTCATAAGGGTTAAGATATCATTAATCATGGAGATGCCAGGGCCCAGAGCTTTTGCTGAGCCACTCACAGCTCAACCCCTCCACCTGCAAGGATTCCACTGAAGGCAGTGGGACTGCTGCAGATTTCTGCACTCATATTGTACAGGGGAAAAGTGGTCACACCCTACACAATAAGTGTATTTCTCTTTTTTGCTAAGTCATGCTTTTTCTCTGCAGGTGATGTAATCACAGACATACACACGTACTGAAGAAATCTCAAAACAACAAGTCAAGAGAATGCCCCTTCCAGGTGAGAGGACAAGCCTGTGTTCAGTGCTTAGGTGACACCTGGCTATACATACATCTGGCTTTCAGCTGCTGCAAACACAATCTAGCAAGAAAACTATTCTTTTACTCTCCTCTAAACGCACTGTAGTCTAAATTCTAAACCCTTGAGATACTTTCTTATGATAATGCAGATCTGCCAAGGCTAAAAGCCCAGGTTCCCAGACTGTGTGACCGACACCACTCCGGTGCCAGGTGGTGGTTGTATCTCTCCATGTGCACAGGAGGCTGTTCCCCAGAAACCCTGCAGCCTGGATTTTCACTCCTGCTCTCCTCACCTTGGATCCCCATCATCGCTATTTATAGCTGAGGCAAAAGAAAAGCACGTCTTGCTGGAACATCCCATTGCCAGGGATCTTCACTTCCAGAGGGTTCCCTCAAACTGCAGCACCCGGGACGGATTAACCACCTCGGGACTTTGCTGAACTCATTCAGGGCTACCGCTGGATGGAAAGATCCGAGCAGGGAACCGTTAATCGTTTCACAGTAAAGAGCTTGCCTAAGCGTATTTTAATAAAAAAACCCTCCTTTTAATAGGCAAAGCAAGCACCGCCCTTGCACACCCAGCTATCTGGTAAGATTTCGGTGACATTTACAGAACGCCGTGCCCGTCCCCCCTGAGCTCCGGTCCAACAGCGCCGCGCGCTGGGCTCGGCCCCGCGGCCGGGCCGCGGCGGGGACGGGCACGGCCACAGCAGCATCAGCGAGCCATCCGCACCGCCTGCACCTGGAAACCACAGATACCTCCTCGTGTGCTCCTTCCTCACGGCACTGTCCGCGCAATGATTCTGTTTTCAATCACAAAATATTTGATGACTAAAAGCATTCCCCCAGAAAAATAAGATGCAAAAGAACTAACAATAAAAAGAACTTTCTGTCTCTACGCCTGTATTTTTCAAGAACTAGAACTATTTTTCACTTCCAGAATAACTCTTAATGCAACCTCAAGAGAAAAGTCTTCAGCCAAAGCAATCTCTTTTTTACAATCACGGTGACAGTGTACATGTCAAACTGAACTGTTACAAGTGTCAGAAATCCCGAGTATGAAGCTGCCTTAGTGTTAAACTTGTTTCAGGTCAACAACTCTAAGTGAACTGAAGAAATTTCACTAACTACCTTCGCTCAATTGCATTTCCTTTGATACATTAATCGGCCAGACTTATCAGTTTTATAGACCCTTGGCAGTATCTAACAGCCAATTAGGGGCAGTCACAGGCAAACCCTGCCCATCCCACGGGCTGCTGATCCAGCCTGTCCCAGCAGAATTGGGAATAGCTGCACAATGAACTGCTCCAGAGAAGGCTACAAACCGCTCCTGTCGCTTTTTCCCTCCTCCAAGGGCAAATGTCTGCTGTGCTTGGCAGCACCACTTTTCCAGACAACTTTCTTCCTCCTACCCTGCCAGCATCCAAACCAGCAATACACCACAAAACCATGACACTATGAAAACTAAGTCATGCCAGCATTAAAACTATGTACTGAAAGACGATTGATAGAACGGTATTCACAGTCCTGTACAGTACCAGAGAATCCAGTCCAGTATTCATCAGAAATTTAATATGTATATATTCATCCAAAGGTCTGCCTGTTCCAAAGACAGTGTCTTGATGCACTATTTTTATACTGGAATGGTTGTGGCACTAAAAGTGTATTGCAGCATCATGGAAGAAATCTCCAAGGTTTTGCTCTCCTTCTTCAGACAGCAAGCCCCAGTGTGCTTATTAATAAGAATGCCTTCATTTACCTAGCCAATTCTCTTTTTCTATGAGTTTGCTTTTATTACATGCACATGCTTAAGAATATGAGTTAATTAATGAACAAAATCTGCATATTTATATAGAAGACTTGTTCTATATTTTCATTAGACTCTTCACTGTTCTCTAACCATTTTCTGTTTGTCTGCATGCAAGCATATCAGCAAACAAAATCATTACAACATGGCTGAAGCAGGCATACTTTTCATTACCGGTTCTGTAAATAAAACAATCCAAGCAATCTGGAATATTTATATAAATGTGTATTAACTTAGTCATTTAATTGATGTCTGACTTTTCTGCTTCCAAATGTGAGCCTGTTTATTGCCAGTTTGCAGAGAGCTGCCAGCAGGACCCGTACGTGAGGATTTACAGCTGTGGGGGCAGCGTGCCATCTGCTGCTCTCTGAACTGCTACAGCAGCACCGGCACGGCAGCCACCCAGTGCTGCCTTCTGCTGCCTCTGAGCTGTAGAGTGCACACAAACAGCTCAGCCTGCCTGATTGAAAATGTTTACAAAAGCACCAAAAGAGGGAGTTCAGATGCCTTCACACACAGCCTTTGTTAGACGAGCTGGCAAATACTGTGCTCCGGATCATAGGAATCTATCCACACAGGTGAGAGGCTGCTGTACCAGGACTGCAAACTAAAGGATACTGGTAGATAATGTAATCAAACCACTGAAAAAAAAAAATCACTTTGAAAGTGCATTTGCAATGAACTCGAGGGGTCAAGAGTGGGGCTGGAATTCGGGAACATCTCTTGAATAGTTACACATCAGGAAAGCCTCGCAGAACTCCTCCTGTCCCAGCCTGGTTCCATAGGAGCACGTGCCATGGGCAAAGGCAGTGTATGAAATATGATTTATCACCAGTTTGACTCATGTCCACTGATGGGGTGGGGGAAAACCAGAAACAATAAACCAACACAAACCTGTTTTCTTAAATTCACCCAACAGTGTTTCACCACGTCCTTTCAGTACAGGTTATTTCTTTCTGTTCCAAGTGCTGTCCAATAAATCAGTTGGAAATATTAGCCAGCATTTTCCTCAGTAATCAACCATTTAACCCTCCCCATACAGTGACCAGGCTTGTGGTCATTCACAGCACACTGCTGAGCTGGCAAAGGGCCAGCCTGGACGTTTTTCCTACTGATGACAGAGCTCCCCAGGTGATTAAATATAAATAATTCACTGCCCATTTTTGCCTGCAGCTCCACCCACACACAAATGCTTCCTCCAGCTCTCTCTAAGGATTGATATAAAAAGCTTGGGGTACAATCTCATACCCAATCTCTCATAGCACACTGTACATTGATGGGGCCTCTTCAGGCAGTTACACCCCTATCAGGCAGGATAACAGGAGAAACAGAAACCCTCAACATCAAATAAAGGGAACATAGTAATTATAGTGGTATAATAAAAATAATATTAGGAATAAAAGAATAATAAAAAAATAATATTATAACAATAAAGAGAAATTACAGATCAGAATGATAACTACTGTAGAGCCACACTGCCTTTGAAGTGTTTTCAGTAGGAATTTTGCTCATGAAAATACCTGGAGCACCAGTACAATTTACTGGGTACCTCCTGTTCCTTAGAATTAGAGAAGTCCACCAGATTTTAAAATAACAAGTCAGCTTTGACATCTGAAAGGAACACATTGCTTTAATGGAAAAGTAATTCAGTATAGTGTAAAACTTCCTTTTTAATAGTAAGTGAGAAAGTTGAAGTACATTTCAAACCTGAAGAGGAAAAAAATATTCTGGAGATTGGGACTGTCCACCAGAAAGCAAGGAAGGAGTGCTACGCAAATGAAGCCAAAACTCAGACACTGTCACAATTCTTGCTAAAGATTTCCTTGAGGCTCCAACAGAATTCTTTCTCAAGATCAATTGATCTCATCTTACTGACATTCTCTTTATAACATCTGCATTATGACTGTCCCCTACAGTTAAGGTGAATTAACTGCTGCTTCTTCAAAATGCATCTTACTTTTCCCTCTTCTGTATTTAAAATGCAGAAAAGCCAAGTAATGTGAGAAATACAGTGGAAACCACATAAATGAATAAC
Organism: Oxylabes madagascariensis; assembly: GCA_013400675.1. Lineage (NCBI taxonomy): Eukaryota > Metazoa > Chordata > Aves > Passeriformes > Timaliidae > Oxylabes > Oxylabes madagascariensis. The sequence goes on along the minus strand of VYZR01041355.1, from coordinate 33,264 downwards.
TGTCAAAAGAATAGAACTATTAAAAGAATAAATCTTGTGTATCCAGCTGTGAAATAAAACACAATATAGCAGAACCCAGCTAAATGTTTGAAATAAAAAATTGAAATGCAAAGTAACCTAAAATTGTTCAATGAACATAGCTGTTAAAATATTAACTCCTTGCATGCCAAAACTCCAAAGCATACATGGTAGGAAGCCTGATCATCACATTAAGTGGTTCTCTCTCCACTGTGTCATTTTTCCCCAGCTGAGCTCAAGAGCTTTTATAGGTGAGATATATTGGCAGGTTCATTTCTGCATAGACTGTTTGCGTTCAAATGTTGTGGCTTACAATAAGTATTTACCTTTGAGCTGTGCTGAAGCTGGGCTCTCATACTCTGATCCAAGAACCACAGAATTGCCAGTTCTACTTCTTCGTTTTTATACTGAGGTAACTGGGCATCCATCAAAGAGATCATCTGGAAAACTCTTAATGACACAAACATTTTCAGGAAGAAATCTCAAATGAAAGTATATTGTCATAGCCAATTTTTTTAGGGACCCATCAGCTATTTTTTTTACCCAGGTTTAAGGTTCTTCTAAGATTTTGTTTTGTTTAGATGCTAATTAGACTAATTGACCATGATTAAACATAAACATCAACATAATGCTTTTCTAATTACTTTGTCATTTGAAATATCCTCAGATGTGTATATTATACTGTGGTGAATTCGTAAAAGTGTTTTGTTTTTTTTTTCTTAGAGCATCCCTTCAATATTGAAAGAAAGGGAAATTTGAGAAAGAGGGGTCTCAAATTGCAGGTGCAGAAGAGCAGTTTGGGTTCCCTGGACACTGAAGCTCTTGTACTTAAGAAACAAATTTACATATGCACCATACAATGCTGTGTCAGCATCATACCCCCTCCACTTCTGTCTGTCCTAAAACATCTGAACCAATGCTTTTTCTGACCTAAATCCTTACCTAGTAAATATCTCCATATTATCAGGATCGAGTTCAAAGGATCAATTTCAGTCTGTGTCGGCCAAGAAAATTTAATTAACTTTTAAAAGGAATATTCTTCTGTTTAACCTCACGAGTTCTTCTGCTATCTATTCCTTGAAATCCGAATTCCCTAGCAATTAAAAAAATTAATTCTCACTTTTTGTCAGGTCTGATATACACAGTCACTGGATTAGAAGTCAGTAGCTACTTCATCTGTAAACCTGTATATTAAAACTTTTCACTTTTAATAAAAACATAGTGGAAGAGTGCTAACACCACAGAGCCCCAGGGTAGATAAGGAAGGCAAGAAACAAAGGAGAAAATGTAAAGCTTTTTCTTCACTTCTAAGTTGCATACCCTTTTTCATATGTTAGCTAGTGGATTGAAAAGAACAGGATCAAACATGCACAAGGATTAAGAAAGTTTTTACCACAAGAAATTGGTCATTCACAATAATCCCCAGCTCACTGCAAAAGGAGGACTCTAGTATGCACATTTTTAAATTTAGAGCCTTTTTTTTTACTCAAAGCTCTAGTCTAAAAATAAGGCTAAATTTCCAGTTGTCGACCAGCAGCTCCTCTGCACTTCTTCACCTGCAATAATTAATGTAAAGGAAGTACTGCAGAAAACAGCAACCAGAACTCACAAGTAATAAAATTTACACTTGTGGAACACACAAATGAAGGCCCTTCACTTCCTCCTGCTAAGGCTTTGGAGAGATTACAGACTTAATTACCCCAAAATGTTACAGAGAGGATGACGGAACTGTTCAAGGAGAAAAACACTATAGCCTGATTTGATGATGCTGATTTGATGATGATGAAGAATTTGTCTTTCTTCTTGGCTGCTCCTTGTTCAATAAAATAATTCTTTTAGCGAATACTGAGATGATAGGGCCCAGCAAAACTGAGATACAATTAAATAAAGAAAAACATAAAAAAAAGAAGACAACTACAGAATTTAGACAATCCACCTTTATGGCAAGACACAGAGTTGGTAGAGAAAATTGAGAGACAGCAAGAGAGAGGTGGAAGAAAGAAAAATGGAATTTTTGTCTTTGAACCATTTTTGGTCACTGGAGCTTAATTGGGTACCATGTAATCCATTTAAGTACAGTATTCATCAAGTCAGAAAAAATTAAGGGGCAATTACGTGAGCAATTTAGGTTCAATAATGAAAAGCCTCACCTCTTTCAAAAAAGCACACAAGCAGCAATATGTCCCTCAGAGAGGTGTCACAAAATGAGGCAGCTCTTTTACAAGGCTTTGCTGAAGGTCTTGAATAATCAATCTAAGAAAAGTAAGGACAGAAAAAACAATGTTTCTTCCTTGCTAAAACTAGATGGATATTTGGCAGATTAATTATTTGACACCAGAAATGAAAATTATGGCCCCACACTAAGTTCAGGTCTCATCAGGTTCCTGACTTGCCTCATTTTTTTCCTTCAAGGTTGTTCTTCTTTCTGGATGGACAGCTCTGAGCACTGCGTCTATATGTGTCTACATTCCTGTGTCTATATGTATTTTTGTCAGAGAAAAAAGGTGTTTTCATCCCTTCATGGCTAAGAAATATTTCTCATGAAAGGCTTTACGAGCATCCCTTGCAGAAGGAAAAAACAAACCATGCTTACCAGATCCATTTCCCAGTTCTGAGAGAACCATTCCTGTTACACAATAATCCACAATGCCCTGCAGGGGAAAAAGGATTGCTTAAACATCAGGCCTTGTAGTTACCATTTTCCAGCATTACTAGAATCAGATCGTATTTAATATTTTCCAACACTTCTAGAATGAAGAGGAATTGCTAGGCTGAGACTTCTTAGGCTGTTCAGAAGGTTTTCATGCCAAATTCTATCAACACTAATGGAACTAGATCTTCACACTCCCTAATTGTCTCTGAAAAACACCTCTCATCATAAATTTTAAGAATTGTCGGACAACGAAAACCCATCTGAAAACAGACTTCAAGGAATTACAGTCTAGAAATTCACTCCTGCACTCTTCTCAGAGGTCTCAGAGGTTCAGTATTCTAGCACTTGAAAGGCAAGCTGCATAAAATTCAAACCATTAGAAAAAAAATAAGCTGTGCATGGATGAAAAAGATCAGAGGGCCCTCTCAAAAATACATTCTACCTATCAAAAAACATCGGTCTCTTCCCTCCACAGTAGTTTATGAAGAATTGTTTTGAACTGAATGATACATTCCATCACTGAGAACTTGTGTCTAAAAAACAATGCAGGGGGTGGTGCTCAATATTCCATGTGAGGATACAATCTCATCAACAGGGCTTAAGACCTTTGAATGTTTCAAAATGAGATACAATGCAGAATTGTACAATTAAATAATAAAACTTAATTGTCTTCATTCAGCTATGCCAAAGCTTTTACAGAACAATTAAATCTGCTCCTTCTTAAAACAACTAAAACCAACTGCCTCAAAATCAATTAGGCCTTGCCATTTAATCCGGGGAAGATTTCCGTGTACTTTTACAGCTGCAGTTTGCAGCCTCAGCTCCCCTGGCGTCCAAAACACCAAGTCATCCTTGTCAGTATTTTCCTGCAATTTCTTGCATTTACACTCCTTTTTAAACTCTGAAGATCACCCAGAGTTCAACTAATGAAAAATCAATTTACCAAGGGGCCTGACTTCTCGCTGTCCTCTATTTTGTACTGTCACTTGCACCAAAGCACGTGAGGAGAAACAATTTAGGGGAGCTCTCAGGCTAAAGTTACATTGCTGCCCTATCTGCCTTTTACATTTCACATTCTGTGAGCAGTCCATTGGAATGTTCCTTAGCTGACACAAGCATGTAAAAAAGCAAAACGCACCCTTCCCCTCACCAGATGTGAAACGCTGGGTGCTGAATTATGAAGGAGCTGGGAAAAAACTGCAAACCTGGCTGTTAATCCCTTTTGCAATAATAAATCATACTCAAATTCACACTGGATGAACCTCAATCTGGAATGCTAATGTATATGTACTTGAAACTACCATATGCTAATTATTACATATATTAGTATTGTTTAGGGATTATTTCTTCAATTTTTATATAAAATTGAATTCACTAGATCTATGGCTTAATTTTCTTTTCTGCAGAAATTCTTAATTTAACTAAAGAAATCTCTTAAGAAACTATATTTTGTATTTAAATCACTGTTTTTAATGAGCTGCACACTGAAGAGTCACACTGCAATCATTTTAATAATAAATGCAAACTCCAATTACAGTACATTCATAAAAATAACTGCAAAATGGTGTAGAAGTGTACTTGAGTTTGTTTTTAATAAACAGATTATTGCAACTTATCTTTTATTAGACATTCCCAAAGTAACTCAAAAGAGTGCATTAACTTGAACAATATTGCAAACAAAGTAAGACTGAAAAGCAAATGAGAACCTCACTGGCAAGAAACAAAAACTGTTAACTTTGTACTTCCTTGCTGAGTTACCAAGATCACCAACACATTCACACATAATGGATCAACCTCCAAGTAAATTGCCGAATAGCAAAAATTTTCCCATTGCTTTTTCTCATCAGAAGTTGAGAAAGGCTGAACCTTCACACAAACATATATCAGAAATGTGTTTCTATAGGAGCTGAAGAAAAATGGAGGCATTAAACAGAATGGCTTGACAACAAGGGCTGCTATTTTACAACCACACTACAAAGGAGTGATCTGAAAAAGAAAACCAAGAAAAAGCCATGACAGCACTATGGATTCTGTGAGGCATCAAACCCCACAGCCTCACAGAGGCAGCAAACCCACCCAGGTCCTGCCCCATGGAACAATCTGTTTCAAGGAATGCACTTCACACTTTTTCCACCCCAGTATCAAACCAAGGAACATAACATGCCAATAGCTGTAAATGAGAAGGTCAAAAAAAAAAAAAAAAAAAAAAAAAAAAAAACCACAAAAAAACCCCACAAAAACAAAAAAGAGGCAGAAATGAACAATTGTTTCTTACCTCCAAAACTTTTTTTTTTTTACATCAGCAATAATGTCTCTGAAGACAAGCTGATTTTTCAGTACATCAAGCCATCCTAATTTTGTAATTTTAGAAATGACACAAATAAGAGCTTGATGACAAAAAGAGCCAGTTTGGGTCAAGAAGCTATGTGGTTCAGAATGTAGCATCCTGTAATGAAGCATTTTGACATTAGCAACACAAGTTTTCTAAAAAGAATACGAGCTAAACAGTTCTAATAGAAACTTAAGCCATGGATTTTTTTTAAAGAATTCTCATGGTTAGTACAATAATTAACATTAAATCATTAAATAGAAGTAAACATTTAGTAACACAAAGTACATTACATACGCAGTCATTATTCTAGGACACATGACAATAGTTTTTGAATTCATAGAACACTGGCAGGTCAAACAGTAATTATTCATTCTGGTCCCACAGAGTGGGCACTGATTATTTCACTATGGAACAGCAGCTCTCACAGCCAACTATATTCAAGTTTTTATAGGCAAGAGTCCCTATGAACGTTCTCAATTCAATCTTCATCATCCTGCTGGGTAATGGACTTCGCAGTGGTAGAAATTTGCTCAAACCCTTACCAGCAGCTAAAAGATGATTCCTAAGAAAACAATTGTGTCAACAGAAATGGTCCAGCACTCAGACAGATGCTGGCTGCTTTAACTTATTTGGGAGTAGAAACAGACATGAACAAGAAGTCGCATTTTTAATCACAAATAACAGCAACTTTTTCTAAGAAACAGATTTACATCCTAATGGAAAATATTAGATACTATTATTTTTTTCCCCACACTTGTCACATTTTCATAACACTCAAGAACAAGCTGAACAAAATTCTGCAGGTAGTTCTAGTCCCACCTCTCCAAGTCCCTGAAGCCCCAGGCATCTCTCCTAGCAGCCTGTCAAAGTACCAAGAACCAGAAATGCTGGAGGCCCAGCTCTGCAGCAGCCCACCAGGCAGGCAGCCACGGAGCTAAGCAAACTGGCAGGAAACCAGGGAGGTTCCTAATTGAAACTTTGCTGACACAGAAAAATTCCCACAAACATTTTGATTTTAATCAACACTTGCTGACTGAAAACACCCTATTAAGAAAGTTCAACCAGCTCTACCAAAGAGCAACTTGACAGGCATAACTCCTGAATTGTCACAGGGGGAGGGGAAAAAATTAAAATTTACTGGTCCTATTATGTGCCTTGTACTGAACTATTTAAATAAATGCCAAAAGTAGCCTCTCTCACGCTGCCAGAGCCTTGCTGCCAGCACTGGAGTGAACCACAAGGGATGCCAGACACACGCCTGACACCTCAGTGTCTCCGGAAGCCCTTTCCCGCCCCCGGTTCCTTCTCCCCCTCGTTCGAGGCCGTTTCAGGGGCTGATGCTCGTCTCGGACAAGTTCTGCAGCGGGGCTGCCTTTGGATTTGGGAAAGAAGTGGCGCAGGAACTCAGCACTTCAGAGAGCAGCGGCACGGAGGAGCAGGTGCGGCTGCTCTCCCCCGGCGTGAAGCCGCCGTGGTCCCAGCGTGGGCGCCGGGAGCAGAGCGCTGGGAGCAGGGCGATGGGAGCACGGAAGCGCCGCCCGTCCCGGCCCCGCACGGCACCGCCGGCCCCGCAGCACAGCCGGGGCCGCCGGTTTGGCTCCGCTGGCCGCTGCCCCGCCGCAGCTCCTTGGGCAGGGCGGCACCCGGGAACCTTGGGCCCCTCTGCCCGGTCGGCCCTGTGCATCCCCGCCCCGCATCGCCTGAGCGCTCCATCGCGGACCTCAGCACCGCCCTCCCTCCTCCCCCGAGCTCCGGCCCGTCCCCACGGGCGACCCCGCGGCGGCCGCGGCTCCGCACTGCCCGGCAGCGACCCGCCGAGGTCCCGCCGGGCGCACCCACCTGGACGCGCGGCGCATCCTTCCGAGCGGGCGGACCCTGCGGGGGCAGCGACAGCGCCGGGGCCGGCCGGGGGTGCGGGGTGTACGGGCCGGGCGGGGCGGACCAGGGAAGGACACGGGCGGAGGCGGTGCGGGGGCGGTGCGGACACGGGCGGACACGGGCGGTGCCAGCTCCGCCCGGACCAGCGCGGCGGCTGCCTCGCAATGATAAAGGGCCTGAGCAGTTGATGTAAAATTATTAATATTTCCCTGATGCTTTATTGCTCACATTGCAAAGATTCCCATGTGAAGCCCGGTAGCCCCAAAGAAGGGGCCCACACTGGTAGGACGTCTCTGGAAATGGAAATTGCTTTAGACCTGGAAGGAAAACATGAACTGGGTATATTTGCTGGATGACTCTTCAGCAGTGAGGTCGAGAAACAAGTATTATGACAATTTAATCAGGGTAGGAAGAGTGGTTTCTTTGTACATGAACTATCACTGTTGAATCACTGAACTACATGATTTTATAGAAAATACCTTCATTAATTATTTGAAGCAAACTTACGGAAATTGGGTTAATAAATAAATAAATAAATAAATAAATAAATAAATATTTCACCAGCAGAGTCTGTGGATAGCATATGTGCCTAACTGTGAGTGAGAGCTGGGCTTTTTCTGCAGGATGAGCCAATTCCTAGCTTGTCTGGAGTGTGTTTGTTCCCGGCCAGAAACGTCTGTTCCCCTGACCTGGGGAATCAGCCCGAGGGGACGGCTGAGCACGGACAGAAGGGGAGAGCACAAAGCTATTCCAGAGGGCAGGCAGGCAGGCAGTCCACACTGTGCTCAGGTGCACAGGGCAGCCCTGGCACCCCCTTTAACCATCACCTGAATCATTTGAATCTCTGGAACACAGACAATTGCCTTCCTATATCCGATTTCTGTCAGCTATATCCTGATTACTTTAAGGGGAAAAAAATTGTTCCAGTTAAAGAATTAGTGGATTCTTAGACTAATAGCTGACAAAACTTGAACATAGCAAGTAATAATGTTAGATTGTGAAAGTACCCCAGCCTATATCAGGGTCCTACCCAAAGGACCTTCTGCATTAAGCAGTGTAATTTCTTTAGCAACTTCTATACAATTCCTTTACCTTCATGTGGGAGGGGGAAATGACACAGTGAAGATGCTTATGTGACAGGAGGAAGCTGTGCCACGAAGTTCAGACTTGCATGTAACAAAGTCTAACAGTCTTCTGTGGAAGCTCAATCAAAGAAGGCCTTAGGTCTGCCTGGCAAAATACAGGACCTATATATACATTGTTTTCAGCTCAAGCAGGGCTCATTTCCCACTGGGTGGAATAAACCTCTCTTCTTGAACTTGCTGCTCCTTTGGGTTACGTGAGCAGATCTGTTGCTTCAGGCAATGCATTCACAAGATCCATTCCATTATACTGCTTAGAGAGGACTGAATCTTCTCCACGCTTTTTTAAATTTAATGTTAAATTAGTTGATTAAAGCATATAAGCAAAACCAGCCATTTGTGCCCTGCCCCCCAAAAAAGAAACTAGGAATTTTTCAAAGTATCAGTGTTCCTTTTTTTTTTGCATCACACTGGGATTTTTCCTAAAATGCAATTTTCTTATTGAAAGGAATGGCTGATAATTTACAAGAACTTATTAAATATACATAAAAAATACATAGAGAAATGCAATATATTTAATTTAATATTCTTTGTTCAGGGACTGTTAGCTTCTCTTAAATAGACATACTCCATCAGGCCAAACACTTGCAGACCAGTATTTGCTAGAGTTCTGTTGCACATTTTCTCATTTAAACATCTTTTTGTTCTGTTTTTCATTTTCCATTAACAGCAGCAAAAGGCCCTGAAGAATTTTAATTTCTTTCTATGGCTAATGATTTCAAGACTATTTTCTGTGCCATGTACTATACTATACTAATATATATTGCCACCATTTAGTGATTACTTTAGTAATCTAATCCATTAATTTGCAATGCAGATCACGATTGATCTTGAGTATATGTCTGCATATTAAATAGTTCCATACAAACTAATCTGTAATTTCTATCAGATAATGTTACGTTTAAATTAGTATATAGTGAATAAGCAAAAAAAGTTATTAACATATCACTAAGAAGACCAGGAAGAGTCCATAAAAACAAAATCAGTAGTTAAATATGAAGCCAGTTCCTATTCCTAATTAAAACTAATTAATCTTTTTCAATAACACAATGATACACTTTCTTCTCAAAAGCTGACAATACCCCATGTAGCCTGAAATGAAATAAATTATTCTTTGCTTGTTTGCTGGACAGAGGTCAATAATATCTCAGGGCAAACACAGTCTTTAGCCAATTTCTTAAAGAATTTCCTATTGAAAAGAAAAATCTTTCTGAAAGCAAAAAAAGGCACAAATAGCACATTAAAAGAAGAATTTGTGAGACAGTGTATATGCATTAAAAATCCTGCACAGTGTGTGTGTCCAGTGCCCATAAAGCCTCCTTGTCACCCTGAATCCAGCTGGTCACCTCAGCGTGTGCAGGGATCACTGCACGGGGCTGTGCCTCGGCCCAAGGAACCTGCACATACCAAGGCTTTCCCTGCAGATGGCTGAGCTTCTGCTGCTTTAGTCCTGAATGTGTTCAGTAATTTACTGCTGTTCATCTGCCCTCAGATGAACAGTAGGAACCAGAGGTGTAAGTGCAGGCTTGGTGTTTTCAGAGCCAGCCTTCATGTAATTAGTTAACAAAAGCAATTGGAGAAATTTCTCAGGGTGCTCACTCAGCCCTTGGAAGTGCTGTGTTTTTGACTCCATCTCCTTTGTTGTCTGGTTCATGGATCAGTTGGAACAATGTGTATTCCTGTGGTTTGCTGCTCTTCCATCAGCCTGATCAGAGCTGATGGCTTGGGGATAGGGGCACTTTGTTCACAGCCCCAGAAAAAGGACAGATCCTGACTCTGGAGGGCAACCGCTGTGTGTTTGAAGGGCAGCAGCTGCTGCCTTTAAACTGCAGGAATGCCCACCAGTCAGCATCCTGTTCAGGGGGAAATCATGATCCCAAACCCTGAACTGCTCCCAGGCTGCTGGGAGGGAGCCATTGCTATGGGGAGCAATGCAGGAGCTGTTACAAGAAGGAGCCCAAAGGTGTGCTCACAAATTTGAATGCACAAGGAATCTTTTCTGGCTATGTTTGAGTATTGACTGTAAAACAGCACTTACTGTATTTAGACCGTGATTACTTCATGTATCTTTTAACAGTAAACAAAATCATCCCCCAAAAGACAGATACCTTTCATGAGACATGGAAAATTTCAAATGAGAAGGAAAATCCTACTGAAACTTATGAGAAAACATGAACTAAGGAGATTAAAGACTGTTTTGCAACCTCCATACTTACTTAGGCTTGCTGCCATGTGAACAATCGCTTGATATTTCTTAGTAAGTACTTTACCAAAAAAACAAAATCAAAAAAAACCCAAACAAACAAACAAACAAACAAAAACAACAAAACAAAAAAACACCAAAAAACCAAAAAAACAAAAAAAACCACCAAAACCAAAACCAAAACTAAAACAAAAAACCCACAAAAAAACAAAAAACAAACAAACAAAAAAAACAAAAACAAAAAAACCCACNAAAAAACCCACAAAAAACCAAAAAACAAACAAACAAAAAAAACAAAAACAAAAAAACCCACAAAAAAACAACAAAAAGCCCCCCAAACAAACAAACAAACAAAAAATTTGATACAAAGTAAAAATTTTGTTTAACTATTTTTGCTAGACAAATTAGAATGTGTGAAAGAAATTATAAGATAATTTAAAAATTAATATAAAATTGGATCCCTTTGGCATACTTAGTAGAAAAGTGCATTGTGAAGGATGTTATTTAATAGTCTAAATATATGGTGTTACAACTGTTCTTATTTCTGCTGAGTAGCATGATACACTCATCTAAAGCTGCATTTCAGGAAGGGAGATACATAAGTGAGTATGTGTGCTATCAGAGGAGGCATTTACAGAACAGAGACCACTGGTAAATATAACAGTGTGAAAGGATTTGGACAACAGATGTATAAAAATTATTATTCAGAGTTGTTTTCATTATCGTAGTTCCCAGATTCATATTCTTCATCATCTTCTTCATCAGAATTGTCATAATACTCCTTGTATTCAATGCTGTAGCTTGCACTTCTACTGCCAGCAGTAAAGGCAAATGCAGGAGATGGGTCTGCAAGATGTAATTGAATCCAGATTAAATTATTTGAAGATAGGAACACAGAGGAAAGTATAGGTTTGGATTTGTACAGCAACCTCAGAGTTTCTCAATCCGTGTTATCTATGAAAAGAACAGGGGTTTTAGCTGATGGCTTGAGCTCATACCACTGAAGGTCATGAGCAAATTTCTATATAGAATCATGGAATCCCAGAATAGATTGGTTTAAAAGGGATCTTAGAGCTCATCTTGTTCCACCTCCTGCCACAGACAGGGACACTTCCACTATCCCAGGTTGCTCCAAGCCCCATCCAGCCTGGCCTTGGACACTTCAGGGATGGGGCAGCCATAGCTTCTTTGAAAAACCTGTGTCAGCACTTCACCATGCTCTGAGTAAAGAATTTCTTCCTAACAACTAATCTAAATCTCTCCTATTTTAGTTTAAAACTATTCTCCCTTGTCCAACCACTATCTGCCTATAAAAAGTCCCTCTCCCTCCTTCTAGTACTGTCCCTTTAGGTTTTGGAAGGGCTCTGGGATCTCCCCAGAGCCTTCTCTTCCCAGGCTTATTACCAGCAGCTTGCTCAGCCCGTCTCCAGAGCAGAGGTGTTCCAGCACTTGGAGCATCTCCGTGGCCCCTCTGGACCCACTCTAACAGTTCCACATCCTTCCTGTGCTGAGGATTTGTTGAAAATGTATTTAATTCCTAATACTAGTAAACTACGATATCAGTCCAATGCAGCTCTTGTGCATCTGCAAATACTCCCAGAGAAAATAAAGCTTTGAAAGCCACTTGTAGAAACTGGACAAGTGACAAAGTCCCCCAGACCAGGAGGTAAATATGACAATGCATCTTTATCCTGAATTTGCCTGGAAAACTAGTTCTCCATGGAGGAAGAAAGTTATTATTCTTCAGGGCTGGGCCCAAAGTAAATCAATAGTAAAGCTATTTCTTACATCTTTTGAACCACTCTCATTAAGGAACAACAACTGTTTCCTTCCTAATTTTATGAAAAATAAACAGCTAAGCAGACCTGCCATGATTCAAAGATCCCTCAGTTACACCAGCTGTTGTTCTGTGTCCTGCTAACATCAAAGGACTTCTCTGGGATAAGGAAGTGGAATAATGTGCCTCAGCTGTATGGCTCCAACCCACAGCTTTCTGTTTTCTGGAAGCTGGTATAATTTGCAGCAAAATATTACTGTATAAACCCGTTAAGGATAAAGTAAAAGAAAAGGACACAGAAGAGTGAAAATATGGGCAGCTTTGGGGAGTTTCTCCTAGGCTTCATTTGCATTCCAACAACCCCATCCTTTGCATCTTGCTTGTATGCATTTTTACATTTTTTACATCCAAGTAAAAAAAAAATTACCATCAATGACTTTCAGTCTTGCAGAGGCATATGTTGCACCATGCTTATTTTTGGTGTGGCAGATATAAATGCCTTCATCTGATTTTTTGAGGCCTTGAATCTGCAGCCAGCCTGTCACTCCATACTTCTGAGGCCCACCTCTTGCCTTTGAGAAGGAAAGAAATGATTGAAATTAAGTAGCTAGGAGACACCATGATATTTTTCAAAATATTTGCGGATGGATTAAATGTCACTACAATTTTTGCATTTTTTTAAATGCCGTCATGCTTTGATTCTGCTTATTCTTGCTGCCCTGTGTTTTGCATCTTGCTGTTCTGCACCTCTGTGCTCATGCTTTTCCATCTCTGCTCTTTCACCTTCACTACCCTGCACAGTGCTCACATTCCTGTTCCTCGTCACGCCACTCTTCCCTGTGCTCCTCCTGTCCCTTATTCCAGCACCGCTTGCTGCTTCTTCATAGCATTCCACCTATGCTCAAGCTCAGGATAAGATGGGGAGTGACTCTGAGGGAGTCATGAGGGCCAAGGGGGGCTAATCAAGCTGACATTCAGCAGCCAGGTTTTATGGATTGGCATGACATTCCGTGGGAACTTTCAGACTTCATGACAGTTTCAACTGGCTTGGACTAAAGCCTCCTAAAGAAGCATAAGTGNAAAAAACCCACAAAAAACCAAAAAACAAACAAACAAAAAAAACAAAAACAAAAAAACCCACAAAAAAACAACAAAAAGCCCCCCAAACAAACAAACAAACAAAAAATTTGATACAAAGTAAAAATTTTGTTTAACTATTTTTGCTAGACAAATTAGAATGTGTGAAAGAAATTATAAGATAATTTAAAAATTAATATAAAATTGGATCCCTTTGGCATACTTAGTAGAAAAGTGCATTGTGAAGGATGTTATTTAATAGTCTAAATATATGGTGTTACAACTGTTCTTATTTCTGCTGAGTAGCATGATACACTCATCTAAAGCTGCATTTCAGGAAGGGAGATACATAAGTGAGTATGTGTGCTATCAGAGGAGGCATTTACAGAACAGAGACCACTGGTAAATATAACAGTGTGAAAGGATTTGGACAACAGATGTATAAAAATTATTATTCAGAGTTGTTTTCATTATCGTAGTTCCCAGATTCATATTCTTCATCATCTTCTTCATCAGAATTGTCATAATACTCCTTGTATTCAATGCTGTAGCTTGCACTTCTACTGCCAGCAGTAAAGGCAAATGCAGGAGATGGGTCTGCAAGATGTAATTGAATCCAGATTAAATTATTTGAAGATAGGAACACAGAGGAAAGTATAGGTTTGGATTTGTACAGCAACCTCAGAGTTTCTCAATCCGTGTTATCTATGAAAAGAACAGGGGTTTTAGCTGATGGCTTGAGCTCATACCACTGAAGGTCATGAGCAAATTTCTATATAGAATCATGGAATCCCAGAATAGATTGGTTTAAAAGGGATCTTAGAGCTCATCTTGTTCCACCTCCTGCCACAGACAGGGACACTTCCACTATCCCAGGTTGCTCCAAGCCCCATCCAGCCTGGCCTTGGACACTTCAGGGATGGGGCAGCCATAGCTTCTTTGAAAAACCTGTGTCAGCACTTCACCATGCTCTGAGTAAAGAATTTCTTCCTAACAACTAATCTAAATCTCTCCTATTTTAGTTTAAAACTATTCTCCCTTGTCCAACCACTATCTGCCTATAAAAAGTCCCTCTCCCTCCTTCTAGTACTGTCCCTTTAGGTTTTGGAAGGGCTCTGGGATCTCCCCAGAGCCTTCTCTTCCCAGGCTTATTACCAGCAGCTTGCTCAGCCCGTCTCCAGAGCAGAGGTGTTCCAGCACTTGGAGCATCTCCGTGGCCCCTCTGGACCCACTCTAACAGTTCCACATCCTTCCTGTGCTGAGGATTTGTTGAAAATGTATTTAATTCCTAATACTAGTAAACTACGATATCAGTCCAATGCAGCTCTTGTGCATCTGCAAATACTCCCAGAGAAAATAAAGCTTTGAAAGCCACTTGTAGAAACTGGACAAGTGACAAAGTCCCCCAGACCAGGAGGTAAATATGACAATGCATCTTTATCCTGAATTTGCCTGGAAAACTAGTTCTCCATGGAGGAAGAAAGTTATTATTCTTCAGGGCTGGGCCCAAAGTAAATCAATAGTAAAGCTATTTCTTACATCTTTTGAACCACTCTCATTAAGGAACAACAACTGTTTCCTTCCTAATTTTATGAAAAATAAACAGCTAAGCAGACCTGCCATGATTCAAAGATCCCTCAGTTACACCAGCTGTTGTTCTGTGTCCTGCTAACATCAAAGGACTTCTCTGGGATAAGGAAGTGGAATAATGTGCCTCAGCTGTATGGCTCCAACCCACAGCTTTCTGTTTTCTGGAAGCTGGTATAATTTGCAGCAAAATATTACTGTATAAACCCGTTAAGGATAAAGTAAAAGAAAAGGACACAGAAGAGTGAAAATATGGGCAGCTTTGGGGAGTTTCTCCTAGGCTTCATTTGCATTCCAACAACCCCATCCTTTGCATCTTGCTTGTATGCATTTTTACATTTTTTACATCCAAGTAAAAAAAAAATTACCATCAATGACTTTCAGTCTTGCAGAGGCATATGTTGCACCATGCTTATTTTTGGTGTGGCAGATATAAATGCCTTCATCTGATTTTTTGAGGCCTTGAATCTGCAGCCAGCCTGTCACTCCATACTTCTGAGGCCCACCTCTTGCCTTTGAGAAGGAAAGAAATGATTGAAATTAAGTAGCTAGGAGACACCATGATATTTTTCAAAATATTTGCGGATGGATTAAATGTCACTACAATTTTTGCATTTTTTTAAATGCCGTCATGCTTTGATTCTGCTTATTCTTGCTGCCCTGTGTTTTGCATCTTGCTGTTCTGCACCTCTGTGCTCATGCTTTTCCATCTCTGCTCTTTCACCTTCACTACCCTGCACAGTGCTCACATTCCTGTTCCTCGTCACGCCACTCTTCCCTGTGCTCCTCCTGTCCCTTATTCCAGCACCGCTTGCTGCTTCTTCATAGCATTCCACCTATGCTCAAGCTCAGGATAAGATGGGGAGTGACTCTGAGGGAGTCATGAGGGCCAAGGGGGGCTAATCAAGCTGACATTCAGCAGCCAGGTTTTATGGATTGGCATGACATTCCGTGGGAACTTTCAGACTTCATGACAGTTTCAACTGGCTTGGACTAAAGCCTCCTAAAGAAGCATAAGTGGTACCTTGGCTGTTGTTCCTTCTGCTGGCACTGTTGAAACACTGACAGAAATCATCAATCTTTGCATAGTCACAGGGCTCCTATTGGGAATCAATTTATCTCAACAGTGTTGTGTTCTGTAGGAGGAATTCACAGATTAACCACCCTGCTCCTGTTCCCAGGAACAGGTAAATGGTAAATTCAAGTTTTACCTGAACTGAGAGGTGGGTGTCATCTCCTGGCAGAAACATTTTATTCCCCTTCTTTTTCCATTCAAGCTGTGGCATAGGATAGGCCGACACCTCACAGCCAAAAATGACATCATTGCCAGTGTAATTCTGGGCATCCTGAGGTGGCATAGAAATAACAGGAGCTGCAAAGAACCAACAGGGTGCTTTAGGAGACCCATATGCACAAAGAACACAAACACAAAAGTTTTGTTAACATTAATCCCTGCTTCACAGGATACCATCAGATTGTGTTTGCCTTTTGGCCCTCACATACTGTGAAGAGCTACATGATTCCAAGCATCCTTTAAAGCTCAGAAAACCTTGTGTCTGTGCTTTCTAAAAACACTTATTCAGGTCTGTTCTTCCCCTTGCAGATGGTAGTGGAAATTGAGCTGACATTGAGGGCTTAATTTTGCCCCGTGAGCTGCCATTATGGACCAGGCCCGGGCCCCCCAGCAGAGCCGCCGGTACCCGACCTGGGCTTCAGAGGAAAGCACAGGAAATTCTGCTGCACACGAGTCACAGGGTGATTAGATTGTGTGGTAGCTCTGAATGTGTTACATTTTGGTTAGCTAAAAGCCAAAATGCTGCTATTTCTGGCTTTTTCTGAGTACACCATTGCCTTGAAGTTGCTAAACATTGTCAAGCACTGTTACCCATGGACGTCACAAGTTACAATAGCATTAATGCATTTTACATTTATCCTCAATTGCTGTGGATGTCATCTAATATTCGTGTTAGGAATGAAAGGGATTGAAATTCAATTATTTCATGTTATGCTTATTATACCTGTTACACTTTCATTTGTTTCCTTATGTTTTCGTACTGTCACCCCCTCCAGTGTTTATTGATTACCTCGGAATTCTCATTTTTCCCTTTTCCCGAAGCAAAAGCTGCCGGCAGCCACGAGAGGGAGCCAGCCCGGGAGCTTGGAGGCACCGGAACCACAACCCATCCCCGGTTCCTCCACACCTTATCGCGGGCACATCCAACCCTCTGTGAGTGTGTGTGAGCGTCTGCTCATCTCCCGTGTTAGCAGGGGATGAGCATGTCCGGCGGCAGAGACAAGATAGTGGATTTACTGTTAGCAAAGATTTCCTGGGATGGAGATCTCTGCGCCTTTTTTTTTTNTCCTTAAATGCTTTTCTTTCATGAGAACCATACATTCAGAATCTATTATTTCAAAAATCTTTATTATATCAGCATTAATTGAATATCTTGGATGAGAAATTTTTTTTGCCTATGAACTGATCACAGAGAATCTGATATTAAAACATACTTTTAAATCTTAAAATTAATTGAAACCACACTCCTTGTAATGATACATCCACTGTAGTTAAGCCCAAAATGTACAAAAGAAACCAAAAGTCCACATTGACTCACAGGATTTGTTTAAATTGTTCCCACACAGAGATAGTGTAAAAAACTTTTCAAATAGGCAGATGTTGCCTGATGAGTATTTTTGTTGTGCTGTTAACTCAGGTGTCCTGTGGATCCCCTGCCAACATTGACGTGTGGCAAAGGACTGGATCCTGCCCATGTCATTGACCCCAGCTGTGGCTCAGCCACCCACAGGAACACATCTGGAGTCTGGAGGACACAAATGTCTGAATTATAAATCCACATTACAGCTGTCCAGTGCTGCATACCATGCACCAGGATAATTCCACACTGGAAATACCCCTCTTGCCATTAACTGTGAGGAGAATACAGCAGACAGCTGGGAAATGCCTGGCCGTGGTCCCAGTCCTGCAGCTGAGTACAGGGCTGACCAGGACTGGCATCACCTGAGACCAAACTCACAGCAAGCAGCAGTTCTGATCTAACCAAACAGCCCTTTCTGAATCTCAACACCACCAGTACTTTCATTGTCCACCCAAACTTGAAATGCCTTCAGAAATAAAATGCTACAACCTCACAACATCATTTTGCTGTGTTTTGTGGAAGAAAATTGAAGTAATGTTCTACAATTTAAACAGACGTTTATAAACTTTATTTTTGAGCGTTTCAGGTTTTGTATTCAGACAAATTCTCCCATGCATAGCTGTGTGTACTTTGATTGCATAACTGATTAGAAACAGAGCTGTACTCTTACGATAACCTGTCATTTTGATGATTGGAGTAGATAAATTCTTGTTGATAGCTATGGAAACTGGTCTGATGTCCTGGCATCCAGAGCTGAATGGGCAGGAGCTGCTTATTTCCTTTTACAGTCCCAGTCAGTCATGAATTATCCCTCTGGCTATAGAAGACATAAGCCAGAAGCCAAGAAAGGTCAAAATACTGTTTTACTTTTCACAATCAACCCTATATCACTCCAGACCAATTAATTAAATAATTAATAGGTTATTTTTTCTCATATTGTATATTATTAATTTTTGCTAATCTATGTCTGATTAGATGGAAGTGGTGGAAATTTTTGTGGCTTGTTTATTTTTTACTCTAAAATTTACATTTAAAATAAATCATGTGACACAGCTAAATATAAAAAGAATCACTGCTAGATTGTCCTGATAGTTCATTAAATTATCAACGAGAATTACTGGAATGAGAATGGGGATGGTTTAAGTGTGGAGAATCTGTATATATGTATCAATGTACTTAGTTACCTTGGTAAATTATTAGATAAACTGATCAAAACTAGCTTTCAGGAAAAGAAAGGATTTTTCCATGTTTCTTTAGCGAGCTAGGCTTTTTTCTTTTTCTTTTTCTGGCGAGAGAAGAAAGATGAAAGGCTGTACTCCTCTGATGAAAGGCGTTTATTGTTATTTATTTATTCATTGGTTGCTGTATACAATTATCCATTTGGCATCAAGAGGAAACAGCAGATGCTTTGAAGGAGAGAAAAACAAAACAAAGTATTTTGAGCTGAGTGAAGGTTTTATTTATAGCTTGGTACCAAAACCCCACAGTGTTCAGTGTTTGTTTCGCATGCAAATTGCAATCAGGACAGCTCGTGCTGCAGCGTTTGCCGCTCTCAGAGCCAGGTTTCTGCTGCCTTTTGTCGCCAGTTGCCCCCGGAGCGGCCGGGGCGGAGCGCGGCGTCCTCCCGGCCCGGGCTGGGCTGGGGGTCCAGGGACAGCCGCGCCCGTGGCGGCCCCTCCGAGCCCCGCTGTGGGTGCTGCAGCCCCTCTGCAGCCCCTCCGAGCCCCGCTGTGGGTGCTGCAGCCCCTC
>VYZR01041355.1:0-12937 GCA_013400675.1 Oxylabes madagascariensis | reverse complement strand
AAAAAAAAAAAAAAAAAAAAATCATACTCTGATTATAGTAATCATACTCTGATTATTCAGAACAGATCCAGGTTGTAGGTTGATGCTGTATTAGTCACCATGAGATTTAATCCACCAGTCTAATATAGAGGCTTATAACAGACAAGATTAAGTATCAGATGCTGAAACCCATGTTTAACACAAAGTAGTATTGTAACAGAATAATGATAATTGTAACAAAACTACAGTATTAGTTTAATGAAGTTAGGCTAGAGTAGCTAGTAACATATCTGAAGACAAGAATCAGCTCTTTTTTCAGTTTGTAAGTGCCTCTGTACACATTACCTGATTCACATGGCCCTTTATGTTTCATGCTGATGTTTCTTTCCGCAGCATAAGCCTTTTTGAATTGACAGATGTTTTCATAGGTTTTCCCATCAGGTCCACAGATGCTGTCTTGAGATTTACACACACACTGGGGTTCAGGGACTTCCCCAAACCTTGCTTCATCAGCGTCCAACCTGCACTCGAGGTGATCCCCACATTGCCCATAAAAATGATTGCCCTGGTCCAAGTCGCAGATCTGACCTTCCACGTTCCCACATTCAGGACAGCAGCTGCAGCGATCCAGCACAGTCCCGGCTGGACAGTCCTTGGGCTCAGAGCAGAGTGCCAAATCACATTTTCCACAACTATCTCTTTCCCTTAGCAGCCTCCACCAGCCTTGGTGGTACAAGGCAGGGAAACTCTGTGAAACCTGTACCAGTGCTACGAGCACTGCTGTAACCATCCAGTGCTTCATCTCGAGGGCGTAACAAAAAGCAGAAAAGGTCTTTGGAATAAAGCCAGGGAGAAGACAAAAAAGCAAACCAAAAAAAGAGCAAGCTAGTGAGAGAAAAACATCACAATCCTGGTTTTATTTTAGAATATAAACTGTACTCCAAGCGCAGGCTTTAAAAAAAAATTGTATCAGATTCCTAATCTGGAACTGATAATAAAGATGCATAAAACCCCAGCAGCTTTTCTCTAATGCAGTTTGGAATGTGAATACTGCTTGCACAGAGACCAAACTGCCCCTTCTGACAGCTGAGTTGAAGCTCTCTGTGTCTCATTGAGCCAAATTTGCAAAGCCTTGCTCTACCGAAACATTACATTGCAACTATTGTAGAAAGGGGAACAGGGTAAAGGAGTGTAAAATGAAAAAAGTCATTGCTATGAGTGCCCTTCCCCTCCGTCAGGCAAAACAGATCATCATAAAAAGATAAATACGTGCACAAAGTAGCACCCCAAAGCCCAGTGCCCTGGGGCTTAACCAGTGCTCTAGAGACTAGAGCTTGGTGCAACACCAAATGTGATCCATTCCTGATCACAGCTAAGGGCTCTGAAATAACACTTTATTTACAGGTTTTATACAAGCAAGAGGCAATCCAAGACAGCTGGAATTGACTTTAAACTCTCAGGTTTAACATGAAAAATGCCTGTAACCATTAAAGGACCTATTGTTGTCTCTCCATATATTTTCTTTTCAGTGTTTATGTGTGTCTGTGCTTTGCAACACAAAATAATGTGGTCCATCTTTGGCTCTAAGAACAATGCACAAAGGTTTAGAGCACAGGCAAACATGAGCAAAATGCTACAGCTTCAGAAGGAGATTCTGCTGAAGTATTAGATGCTGTGCTCATCTTTTCAAAGCACTTCTCTGCCTTAGTTTCTTAAGATATGCTTATAGTGCAGGTTATGAAGGAAGATGAAAGAGGTAGCATGGATTTCTTTCCATGCTTTTTCTGTGTGGATATGGCTGCCAGTTCAGGGAGGTGGCTTTGCAGGGTCATTTCTCACCTGGTGTTGCACTGTTCTTTCTCCATCTCAGGGTTTAGACGTGCTCCCTATCTCCTGGGAGAAATCTCTCTACAACTATCACTCTCTACAACTTCCTGAAGCGTGGTTGTAGTCAGGTGGAAGTTGGTTTCTTTCTCCAGGCAGCAACTGACAGAACAAGAGGACACAGTCTTAAGTAGTGCCAAGGGAAATATAGGTTGTATATTAGGAAAAAGTTTTTTATGGAAAGGGTGATAAAGTACTGGAATTATCTGCCTAGGGAGGTGGTGTAGTCACCATACCTGGATGTGTTTAAAAAAGGACTGGATGTGGCACTCAATGCCATGGTTTAGTTGAGGTGTTAGAGCATGGGCTGGACTTGATGATCTTGAAGGTCTCTTCCAACCTGGTGATTCTGTGATTCTATGATCTCCCTTCCCTTGCCCTGTTGCTGATATTTTGTGTCTGCAGCCCACAGGTTGCTGTAACTATTGTTCAAACTAAAGCACGTGCAGCTCATCAACAATTTATCTTCCTGGCTGTAGAGATGGAAGTGAAGCATCATGGACCTGCAACCCTGCAAGCATAGCTCAATGCCATGAGTCAAGGATCACCACTGCCTACAAAGTAAATGTCTCTGGGTGTTAGTTTAAAATAACCCTACATGCATCACAGTTGGAAGATAAACACATAAAACTAAGACACTCTTAACATGCTGAAATAAAAGAGAAGCCATGCTTGTGCCTACTTTTCCTAAAATCTTCCACAAGCAGCTTTTCCTCCTCTTTTTTTGTTTATGGTCTGTAACTGCTTGCAGAAGCTCAGTGAAGGATGCATTTTGTTGCATCAACCTTGCATCCTCTGGCTGCATTCACAAAGGCAAATCTTTTGAGGTCATATGTTTACTTTTCATCCCAAACATTTCCACAGCTCTTCCCAAATTCAGCCCTATATCTTCTGCACCATTTTAGATTACCTCTTCCTTTGAGTTAAGTAGCAGGCTGCTTCAAAATCACTTCCTTCTCCCAAACAGCACAAAATGCCATTTCCCTCAGCCTACACTGATCTCAAAGCCAGCCTGGAGACACCTACAGGACACTGGGTTTTTTCCTCTGATCACTGGGATAATTCATATTGCGTAGGTGCAAGTTTTTGCTTTGAACTCTGAATCAGACTGTAAACAAGTAAATTATGTGTGTAATTGATGCTTTGAACATTGAGAGTCAGAAAAAAAAAAACAAAACAATTTGATGGGAAATTGATTCTTTTGTCCTGTTTGATGTGTTTTATTTCACATTTCTTTATCAAGTCCTAATTGGACATCTAGTTTTGCATGATAGGGTCTACTCATCATAGTCTATTTCATTATCTGTCTGTACAGCTGTAGGAGATGAGTACCTGTAGGACAAGGATTTGCTAAGGCTCATATGAAGTAAAGGAATTTTTATAGACGCGAAGCCATATGTGCAAAGTTGAGCCAAAGTAGGAAGGGCCTGCAGGCTAGCACCACCCCTCCCTGGTAAGGGTGAGCTTTGTCTGGCATCTCTCAGGAAACCTGGGATCTTAGAGCTGTAAAACAGTGAGTGTATTGCAAGGAAGTACCTCCTGTGAGCTGGCACAGAGGAAACCCATCACAGATATCCTAGAAAACATTTCTGGCATTTACCTAACACTTGTAATCTGAATTCTTGGTGGGCTCAGCCTTTCAATTAAGAACTGAAGTGCCTGCAGTCTCGTTTAAACAGCTGCCACCTGGCGGATGATCTGCAGCTGAGGGTTACTTGGTCACAGATTACTGAGATCATATGGAACAAATTGAGGTTAAAGGACTGTGGTATGACATGGAGAAATGGCCTGGTAACCCTCTGAATGTCTTTCATTATCAAGCCAGCTATGACAAGCTGAGGAGAACTCCCCACACTGGATGGATGTGTGGCAGTCAGAGCAGAGGAGGGGGAGGGAGAGAGAGGAGGATGCACAGCTGGGTTTGAAGAGGCACATTAAAGGCATAGTCCAATCTGCTTCAGGAATAAAATATGCATTATTTCAGGATGTCTCTAATCCCCGAAGCTTGCTTTGATATGGAAAACTGTTGATTTCCAGCACAAACTTTGAATTAACCCTAAATATCTCCCAGAAGGAAACACAAGCAGCAGTAGATGAATGTCACTGCTGGAGCTGCAGGACAAACAGCGCCGTGCTCTGATCTTTCAGCCAGCAGCCCCCGGGTGTTGCCTGCAGGGCGAGGGCACAGGAGGCTCACAGCCCAGCGAGGCAGGAGGCTACAGCGATGGGGAGCCGGCTGCCATCAGCTGGGAAATGACACCTTGGGGAATCATGTCCTGAACAGGGAGGTGGAGCAGCATTCACGTGCCCTGGTCTCAGCAGGAAGGGCTGTGCTGGCTGTGCAGCAATTTCCCTGTCTTTTCCCCAGTATTTCCATATGGCATGATCAGTTCAAGGAGTTCTGCCACCTTTCTGTGGAAACACGGGTTGGATGATGGGCAGGGCAAATCAGCCCCGGGCTGTGTTACACTCAGCTTCTGATTTGTATCACATTGCTCTGCTTTGTA
Source organism: Oxylabes madagascariensis (assembly GCA_013400675.1). NCBI lineage: Eukaryota > Metazoa > Chordata > Aves > Passeriformes > Timaliidae > Oxylabes > Oxylabes madagascariensis. The sequence goes on along the minus strand of VYZR01041355.1, from coordinate 8,567 downwards.
TAATAATAGGTAAGGCACGTGGCTGATGCAATTTGAAATCCTGTTGCTAGTGATTTTTGAGGTACTGCTCTTTCAGACAAAATATGGTTTGGCTCTTATTCTGTTTTTATTTGTGTCAACGTGAGTTCTAATTAAATGAAGGTTTCTCAGTGTGGCTCCTGCCATACTTGTACACCTGGTTTGTACGTAGACATGCACAGGAGTCTTGTGAGGAATAACAGCAAAATACAAAAATATTCCACATGTTCCTTCTACCTTCTCTGTCCTGCAATCGTTCCTCTTCTTGAACATCCAGAGTCAAATTTAGAAACTAGAGTGCTCTGTCTCGTAGGCTGTATTAACTACCTATACTTGAGATTCCTTAGAAACAGGTAATCTTGGATGCCTCAGTGTGTTTCTATCCAAGGAATTTTATTGGAATTATGTGCCCAAAAGAAGCATTAAAGAATGTTCAGCCTGTTGTACTGGGTCATAGCAGGCTACAGGTGGCTGTGCCCAGTGGGTATGCGCATTACCTGCTACAGTACCTGTCTCCTAGGAAAACTTTTCCCCCAACAGTATCCAGAACTGAGCTTCAGCTGAGGTGCTTAGCTCACCTGAGAGCAGTACTTAATTTGTTGAAGTAAGTGGCAAATGGGGGTGACTGATATCATGTGCCGGTTCCTCCCAGAAGTGCTGACTGGGGCAGTCCTGGGATCTCCAGTCACGGCCTTTTCTGGGGCCAGTCCTATGTGCTGACACTGCTTTCATGAATCTCATCATTAGTGTTGTAAGCACATGAACTATAAGTTAATCCTACTGTAACATGATTATTAAATCCATTAATCAAAAGCAGGAGATTCACAATCAACTTATTCTCCAGCTTCAAGTAAATGATTCTGCTGTGAGCTTTAGGAAAGCAATTGTTCACTAATATGCAAAATACAGTGGGCTATTAGAATATAAGACTGTAATTGTATAATTAAATTATAAATATTGCATATTTTAATAATTTTTTTATTATTTTCTTTGTAGGTTAAAATGGAGGTTCATTTTTTAAAGGTTTCACATATAATTAAAAAAAATCAAAATGAATGTCTGCTCCCTACCTGTAAGCTGACCTTTCCATGAAAGGCTTTGACCAGACTTTTGGTGACTCACCTTGCACGTGTCTCCAACAGTGGCTGACTGTAGATTTCTCCTGTTATGTATTTCAGCATATTCATTGCTGGTCACTGCAGACATCCAAATTTTAATTTGAAAAGACAAAAGAAGTGCCTGATGTCACTGTGCTGGTACCAAATGCTGGGTTTGTTTCCATAAAGGCTTACTGATTCCTTTTCCCACAAGTTACTTCTTTCCAAGAAGCCAGATATATCAAGTGTTCTTTTCAAGCCTGTTCTGTATCTCTGCTGTCCTTTAAGAAGACTAAATTTCTGAAAGCTCTGCAGTCTTACCCAGAAACATGTGAGCCTCCCATCCCAGAACAGAAGGGTGGTGCTGGGAACATCAGCAGCTGTTAATCAAGCATTTCCCTGAAGACGTTCTCTTGAGAGGTGAGAGTTGCAGTGAGGAGACTTTCACAGAAAATACCAGGAGGACATTTCACCCATATGCCCTGCCCACATTTCCACCCTGGCAAATCCAGCTTGTTCCTCTTAACCCTTTTTCTGTACACTTCTATCATGTACTGCAGATAGAAGCAAGAGCCATCATCGTTCCTCTTCCTTTTGAGAGGAGGACATGAACTTTTGTCCACCTTCTGCCTTTGTTTTTGGGAATGCTTTTTCATTAGCCCTCTTTTTTCCACAGACCATTGTACGCTGAGGTGTCATGTTTTACTGCAGTTTCACACAGAGTGAAGAAATTTTTGGGTCAAAGGCAGTTTATGTACACATCACCAGTGTCATGGGAGTGCTACCAGGTACGGCAGGGCTTCAAAGACACCAGGGCTTGGGGAAAACGTATCAGACCTTGGCACACAAACCCAGAGAATAAAAGAGAAACACAAGAAAGAGTCTTGCACATGCAGCCAGCTACAAGCAACAGGACAGAAATCGGGCAGTGGGCTGGGGGTCCCCCAGGCAATGGGCAGCAAAGGGTAGGAAATACAGGTAGGGCTCTGGGTGGCACCTATTTACCTCTGCCACCAGGGTGTGGCTGACATGAGTGTGAAAGTGTTCAGCAACGTCCATGTGTAGCCCTTGCTATTCTCAGCCCCTTCTAGGTTCAGCATGCAGCACAGAAGGTTGGAAAACTGGCCTGGCTCCTACTGCAGACCTGCAAAAAATGTGCTCTAAGCAAGAAAATAGAAAACAAAATAGAAAACCCCAAAGCCACATGGTTCTGACTTCAGAAATGTTTCAAGGTGCTTTCAGCCGACAGTCTGAGCAGTGTCAGCTCTGGCTGCTGTGGGTGCCTGTCCTCCCCTACAGACGCAGAGATAGGAGGAACATGAGGAGGCTGAAGCCCAAAGCTGACACTGGTGCTGCTACCGACAAAGTTCTTCAGAGTGGCAACCACAGTGTTTCCTGGGAAAGTCTAATGGAAAGGGAGATCTCCAAAACTTGCAGACAATAAATATAGAGAAATTTTTCTCAGCAACCTTAATGTTGATGGATAGGACAGTTTGCCTTGTCCAGTTTATACAGGAGCAGATGATAAAAAATTACTTCATAGCTGGATATTTATGAGAAGTTTCATTTCAAATAATATAGTTTTTGCCTCTGGTGGTGTTGTGGTTTAGCCCTGTTATTACTGGGAACTAAATCTTTAGGATATTCCACTTATAACTGTAGGGCCTGTCTGTCTACAGAGCAAAGTTAATATATTTCAGAGCAATGGAAACTTTATAATGGAAAGTCATATTAGCAAAAACTACCTGTCCCTAAAACCAGCCAGGAAATCAGGCACAGAGAGGAAATATGGGGAATGTTTCTTCAGCTGCTCCTGCTTTGTCTCACAGCAATACTGACTGTTCTCCATGACAGTGAAGGCACAGATATTTCTATCTTGGTCCTACTCTGGGAAAGCAACCAGAAACCAAGCTGTGATGTAAGCAACATTCCCTCACCTTGTCTCTGCTACACATGGATCTTGCACAAACTAATTCTGTCACTTGAGGGAAATAGGATTCACCTCTGGTGCCACACCCGAGCTACGTCCAAGCATTGAAGTTGCACCAAAAGCTATGGCTAATGAAAGAAAGCAAGCCCTGTGGCCAGCCACCTGCAGAAATCAGGGAATCATTCAGGTTGGAAAAGGCCTTTCTGAGAAAGGGTCTGTAGCACAAGTCATATGAGGAGTGGCTGAGGGAGCTGGGGAAGGGGCTCAGCCTGGAGAAAAGGAGGCTCAGGGGGGACCTTGTGGCTCTGCACAACTTCCTGACAGGAGGGGACAGCCGGTGGGGGGTCAGGCTCCACTTCCAGGAAACCGGGACAGGAGGAGAGCAAATGGCCTCAGGCTGGGCTGGGAGAGGCTCAGGGTAGATATTATGGAAAATTTCCTCACTGGAAAGGTGGCAGCATTGGAACAGACTGCCCAGGGCAGTGGTGGAGTGCCCATCCCTGGAGGGATTTAAAAGCCATGTGGATGTGACACCTGGGGAAAAGGGCTAGCAGTGGCCTTGGCAGGGCTGGAGGAATAGTTGGATTCAATCATCTTGGAGGGTTTGTACAAAGAAACTTCTTTTGTTAACATTAATATTTGGCAGCTAGTGTAAAACACATTAGGGCATTTTAGTTGGGTTTTAAAGAAAGAAACCAATACAAAAAAGAGATTATCTTTTTTTTAGTAGAGAATCTCTCAGAGGGGTTGTATTCGTATCACAAACATTCACTTTATTACATTTAATGGAATGGACTTCAAATGCCAGTATATACAAGCCAACACTTCATTATTGGAGTTTGTGTTTATCTACTTGCCATTGTCAGCCTGTTTCCCACTGTCTACTTGTGCTGCTCTTTGTAAAAGTGATGATTTATGAATATGTGGGTTAGATCCCTCACAGTACAGCGTGGTGAAGTGGTTCAATAAAAAATTATTAAAGTAAAACAATCTATAGTTTCACGTGCTCTGCTCACCTTCTCTAGGAACCCCCAAGAAAAGATCCTTAAGCTAAGCAAACACTACCTGCTGAGACTGTAACATAAGCTACAAACTGAGAGGTCACACTGCCGCCATTACAGGCAATTCCAGCTCTGCCCACATAACTGCGGGGTTGCCCCCTCTCAGTGATTAAAGCAGCACAGATCAAAAAAGGGTGCTGGGGTGCAGGAATCTGCCGTAACATGTTCATTTTACAATCAGCAAATAAAGACTTCCAGTACTCTTAAGCTACACAGTACCAAATGGCATCTGGTTTTTAATGTAACTGTGTGCCCACATTTCATTTATTTTTAAAAGAAAACTCTGACTCCTGCCGATTGCAGGATAAACAAAACTGTCTTTGGGCAGTTTCCAGAGCCCACTTAGAATATGATTTTTCTCAAAAAAGTAAGTGTTTCAGCCTAAAATAGAGAGTGAAAGGGTGATTTAGACTAGCCTACCCCAACTCACCCATGTTTTTCAGCCAGCAGCACTGCTGACTTGTCACAGCTGCGCAGCCACATAAAAGAGGGGATGACAAATGGGTTACTTGCGCCTATGGCTGGCAAGGAGTGAGAGCAGCTTGTAGCAGTGAAGACTGAAGTAACATTCTCCAGGACAAAAAATAATTTGTGAGGAAGACATGGAAAGTGGTAGAATCTGTTCAACTGCAAAACAGCAGGAAGAGTATAAGAGATGGGTTACAAAATGATTTTGCGGCCTCTATTTCATGTTCCCAAATCTCTGAAAAAATGCAGCTCTACAAACAACAACTTTCTATCTGTCTTGGGAATGGAGAACTTCAGCAAGTGAGGGTTACCTCAGTGAGTGACAGATGTTAAAAGTAGTGAGGCACCACTGTGCAGTACCGAATCTGCTGGCACTGCAGCACCCAGGACAAAGCAACACCATGCACAGGAGCATCCCTCTGTGCTGCACTGCACAGAGCTACTGCTGCTGCCTCAGGGCTCTCACTGCAACAGAGCAGCTATTGAGGCAGCAATCCCAGTCTCTCTGTTCTCTCTGGCAAACAAAAAATAACAGTCATCATCCTATACATCCTCTGGGACATCTCAGCTCGAAGGTTCCAACCTGCTCCAAGGACCAAAATAATTCTGCCACCTGTAGTTCTCTGTAGCTGCCAATGGAGTCCTGCACACCCATCTCCAGCCAGGTGAGGTGTGGAATGAAATGCAGGTACGAGCAGAAGAGCCCAGCACAGCCACGCAGCTGAACAGCTCCTGTCAGAGTCAGTGCTGCTGATGCATGCCCATCTCACACACTTCTGCTGGGTACCTCAGGAAACACAAGGAAGCTTTTTGTCCACATTGAATTCACTGAGGTTAGATACCTGGATGCCCACTGTCACAATTCCTCTCCTGCTGAAATAGGAGAATGAAGCAACTAATTTCTACTAGAAATATAGATAATAAGCCCAATAAAACACATTGACCACCATGAAAAACAAAGGGAAAAGCAGTTTGGAGTAATGGTCCACATTGCCAGGGTTCTGAATTGTGAAATAATCAATAATCCTGTGCATTTTGTTTCTCAGGACACACTTGATTTTCTCATGACTTTTCATGGTCAAGTCACTGCAATTAACATTATCGCTGGAAATCTCAATGCTTGTGAAGCTGATTTTCTGTTTATAGCTGGTGATGGAATTGTTGAGGATGTTGGTGATGTTAACTTCTTCTATTTCTTCAGACAGTTCATTTGCAGGCCCCTAGGAAACAAGAATGCACAGTTTTAAGGTCTGTCTTCTCCTGCAGAGGAAGGAGATCATAAGGATAAAGACATAAGAGCACAGCTTCATATGTTGTTGTCCCAATATTGAAACGTACCTTTCTACTGCTGCCTAATCCCAGGAGGGCCTGAGGTCCCAGAGATGCCTATTTCCACCACTGTATTTCTAGAGAATATTTTTAGATCCTTGAGCAAGTCTTACCCTGGGTAATTCAACATCCACCTCCAACAGGATATCCATCTCTTCCTGCCTACACAGTAACTGAATGGCTGGGAACTCCATATTGAGGTGGGAAGCCTCCTTTTCCCCTGACAGAATATGGGCCCTTGATGACCACTGGACTACAGTCATACCTGATTATTTAATTTCTCACACTAAAGCAGAGTCCTTGAACAACTCACTCTCACAATCCCCACAGAACACTGTGGGACAGGATGTTTGGAAGCATCTTCTTGGAAGGGAAGAAGGTTCAGCTTTCCTCTGGTAGAAGGAAGTACCTCCCTTATTGGAATTATATGATAGAAGAGCAAAGAGTTGTGTTATACTGGCTCTTCTCTGGGTGCATTTGAAAGGAGCAGAGGTGCTTCCTGCTCCCATGAGCTCAACTCAGGGCTATGGACCCAATCCAGAGCCAGGCCCAAGTGCCTTTCTGGATGTGGTCCTGTGAACCCAACAGGACTGCCAGTTAAGGCTGCTGCTCAGAAGTCTGCCAGAGACATAGCACTCCCATGCTATTTATGTGTTTGTTACACACAAAAGTTTAGATTTATTGCCAGTTAGGAGAAGCATTGTTGATGTATCCATAGCAGGAAGACCATTTGTCTTGTTCAGTTAATGGTGAACTAATTGCTTTCAGTTCAAGACCACTGGCCTTATTAAGGTACCTCGGTCCTTACCTCTTCTGGTACTTTAGCTGCACTCTTCTGTGATGAGCTGTAGTGAGCCACTGCATATTCCACAAGGGCACCAAAGATGAAACTGAAGCAGATGCCAAGATAAACATCAATGGCCTTAATGAAACAGTTGGTTTTTGAAAGTGAACTTTGTGAGCCGATCATCAGAGTTGTCATAGAAAGCACTGTTGTAACTCCTTGGAAAATAGAGAGACCTTTTCTTGTGGACACTTTGGAGAAGTCTTGGCCTACCCTTCTGCTCATGCCATTGCCCTTTATTGCTGGCTAGATAAAGCACATAGCTTCTTACCAAATGCAAATCATTCATCATAGCAACTGAAATGCTTTTGTAGCATTCACTAGCTTCACACAGGCTCGCCCTCCCTGCCTTTGGCAGCTTGTCTCCAACAAGCAATTGGCTATCTTCTTTTTCATGCTTTCAGTAAAAAATCCCCCCATCCTCCTCCCTCCAAAGCACACCACAAAGATCGTGTGCTCTGTCTTCTACTCGCTGCAGTGCATCTCCTGGGAGCTTCAGCCACATGCAGCCCTATAGGTGGGCACGCGTCCCTTTCACAGCATCTCCTCCACAACAACCCAGCTCTGCCCCAAAGAACAGCAGAAGGTGAGCAGACCCTTTATCGCTGAGCAGGTAGCTCAAGAATAGTACTGTCTACTCGGCCTTCAAAGGTTCCTCTGCCTGCTTAAGTCTTCTCCATTCCTCAGGCAAGAACTTACCAATGCAGGTTCTTGCAGGCACTGAGTCCAGTGTGATCCAAAAAGAAATCCAAGACAACATGACAAGCAGAGTGGAGGGCACATAGGTCTCCAAAATAAAGTAAAGGACATTTCTTCTCAGTTCAAACTGTAATATCAGCCGTGGGTAACTGCCTGTTTATGAAAGGAAGACACTCGGTGAATGTGAGATTCCCGAAGACACCTGAAGTAAAATTGGGACAGCCCAGCAGCAGCTCTTCAGCTGATGGAGCTCAGCAGAGCTTATGCAGGTAACACACCTGACACGAGAGGACACTCACAGCACTGAGGCAAAGGCATCTGAACAACACCATCTGAACAGCACACGCCTTGCAAAGGGGCGCCTGCCCCTGAGCACAGCAGGAATGTTACAGCAGGGCTTCAGCTCTGAGCAGAGCAGAGCTGATGCTCTCACCTGTTCTCTCACACTCAGCACAGCACACCTTTCCCAACACATGCTCTGAAGGGTACTGCCAGGGTCAGCCTTACCTGATGGCTGAAAAACAGACAAAACATTTGTCTCTTGATGTTAGCAGGCTCTGGCTCACATCCCAAAGCATCCCTGTGCCTTATCATCACAGAGAATCAGACCCCCATTTTCATTAGTGATTTTTAACAATTTTGTGCTCAAAAAAATTCAGTCATCTTTTAAAAACTAATTTGTTGTAAATACTGACATAAGGGTTCTGAGGCTGGATCAGTAATGTTTTCAGGATATAGTTCTGCTCTATAAAAAATAATTCCCTTTGAAGCGTAGAAACAAAGTTCATGTTGTTCATGGGCTGTGTATGCAAAAAAAGAACAAAACATTATTTTTAAAACCTTGTCATTCTAAGGAAGTTTTGCCCCCTTTCATAGTACCTGGAATTGGAAAAAGAGTATTTTACACTGATAATGAAAGACATTGAATTCTAATCTACAAAAATATGTTATTCCATCATGATAGAATTGTAATTTACAAACAAATATATATTTTAAAAATTAATTTTGCTCCTAGTTACTGTAAACATTGCTCTCTGCAGCATTTATAGACTGCATACCTGGATAGGGGAATAGAGTTTCTTCAGGAATGTGTGGAGGAAAATAAGGAGAATGAAAAAAAT
>VYZR01041350.1:0-29956 GCA_013400675.1 Oxylabes madagascariensis | reverse complement strand
CTCTGTGCCCTTGAACCTTTCTGCATTTTTAGTGCTCACACTTGGGTTTGGTGCCAGTAAATAACTCTGGCACTCGTGGCTGGGGACTTGTTTGAGCTGCTCTGTCCTTGCAGCAGCAGCAGAGTTCTTTGGGCTCCTGTCTTTTACTTCCTGTGCAGTTGTTGAACCTAAACTTTGCAAAGCAGGCCCCAAATTTTTCTTACTTCATTTTTTTTTCCTGGCTCTGTGGAAGTCTCAGCTTAAAACCTTTCCCAGCAGTGCTTTAGGAGCAGCAGATTTTTTTACCCTTGTGGGGTTACATACTGACCCTTCTGGATTTGAAAATTCATTTAACATTTTCAAAGAAAATGAGAGCATTCTGCTGCTTTCCAAGGGTAAGAGTTCATTCCAGGATTTATGGACAAAGCTCAGCACTCTGAAAGCAGAGATCAATTCCACTAAATTTGAAATCAACTGTAGGCACTGGCCTGGTTTTACACTGTGTGCAAAGCTTTGCAGAGGTCAACACAGGCAGAGAGTGGTGTGACCTTTGGGTCCCCCCCAGAAGAATGACTCTGAGGGTGAGGGACCTTTTGATATTTAAGTTTGCTTATTAAGTTTTGGTCAATATGTATTGAGGTGGTTTTGACCTAATCTCACAGGAGGCCCCAGATCTGGTTTGTCATCAATCTGTGTTACATTCCCGGGCTGGCTCTTCTTGTTCCCCTCTGTGCAAGGTGGGAATTGCACAAGCGACAGATATTCCAGATCCTTCTGTGGAGCTGCCTTTTGTAGTCAATTCTTGTGTGAATTCCTGGTGGGAAAGGTTTAGTTTTGAGTTTAGCTACAGAGTTGCCTCTGTAAAACTGAATTATGAAGCAGAACCAATTTGGGCTCCCAAGGGGAGGGTTTTTTTTAAAAAGATCTGCTGTTCATTCTTTGCCCTGCTCCCAGCTGTGGATGGAGTTGATGATCTTTGCTGCAAGGACAGGAGCAGGAATGTCTGGGGAGATTCCTTCTGGCCCCATGATTGTTTTGCTGACCTAATTTGGCTCTCTGTAGCTGCAGTCCACTGATGAAGCTGTGCCAGGTCAGTGAAACATTTCCAATTAATGTATTGAACAGGGATTAGATGGGAAAAGATCTCAGTGCGTGTTTGAGTTTGCTTTTTAGGACACTCTTAGATGAGGTGGGTTTTTTTGTTGGCTGAGGATTTTTCTGTGCTTTTCTTTTCAGAAGGACATTTTGGAGCGCAATTTTGAAATCCCAAACTCTCCTGCCTCTGGACAGGGGCTGTTTTATGGAGCTGTTGTTATTTACCAGTGTCCAGTTTTGCTCCACTGATGTGTTTTTCACATGTATTTTTTTTTAACTGCCTTCAGGTGAACAAGGTAGGAGCAAGTGCAGCTGAAGTGGGATTTGTGGAGCACTTTAAAGGCTCATTATTTAAAAATAAATTGAAGGGCTCCTTCTGAGTGTCTCTCTTCATGTGTAATTCAGTGAGAGTTCAGCCTGAGATAAGGTTGGGCCCCAAGTATTCATAGCTTATCACCAAACAAGAGTGGTGTGAAGGCAATGTGTGAAGCTGTGTTGCTAATTACTTCCACATTTTAGTATGGATTGTTGATTTGCATTATGTGGGAAAAGCTGGGTTACTCTGACCTTACCAGGGAGAATCTGAAAGCAGGGAATGCTGTGAGTTGAGAGAATGGAGAAGGAAAACTCTTGGTGTTGCCTGAAGGGAGAAAAATGAGAGGTTTTGCCACTTGGAAGATGGCTCAGAACCAAACTGCATGGCAGCACTAGAGGGTTTGTAATGGCTTGATAAATAATGGAAATGCTGATTTGAAGTCATAAATGTTTTGATTAAATCTTCTCTTCCAAAAAAAGTGGTATTGCTCAAGTTATTGGGAAAGGGGTTTTACTCTTAGCTGGTTTTCTTTCAGAGAAATAACACCAAACTTGAAGAAAGGAGGAGACTGCCAAAAGATTTAATGGGCAGATGGAAAGTGTTTGCAGCAGGAAAATTAGTGGTGGCTAATTTGCTCCCACAGAAAATTGGATTCTTGCTCTTGGCCAAAATACTGAATTGGTTTTTGGGAAGTGGCCTTGGTTGTGGTTAACAGGATCTGGTGTTTATTTGCATTGTGGTACTTCAGTTAAATTTTCACTAGAGGTATAAAACTTGGATTAAAGAACATTTCACTACAAGAGGAGCTCAATTTTTAGGGTCTGTAAAGTTCTCCTGAGCCAAGGCAAGGCTGGAAGGAAATCAAATTTGCTTTTAGCCTGGTGATGTTTGGGAATTCCCAATAAAGCAGACGTGGGGAAGGGCTGCTCTCAGCTGCAGGGACAGATGTCATTAACCCTTGCTGTGCTGCTGCAGGTGAAGGAGAACCTGCTGTCCTGCAAGATGCTGCTGCACTGCAAGCGGGACGAGCTGCGCAAGCTGTGGATCGAGGGCATCGAGCACAAGCACGTCCTGAACCTGCTGGACGAGATCGAGAACATCAAGCAGGTCCCTCAGAAGCTGGAGCAGTGCATGGCCAGCAAGCGCTACCTCAATGCCACGGACATGCTGGTACTGCCCTTTCCATGCCCTTTCCATGCCCTTTCCATGCCCTTTCCATGCCCTTTCCATGCCCTTTCCATGCCCTTTCCATGCCCTTTCCATGNCCTTCCCCCTTTCCCTTCCCCCTTTCCCTTCCCCCTTTCCCTTCCCCCTTTCCCTTCCCCTTAATTTTCCAGACATCTGCCTGGACCATCTTCTTTCTTAAAATCTCACCAATTATCTCAAACCCATTTTTATTATAGAAGGATGTATTTCATTATCCTGTGTCCCTCCTCTTCCATCCCCAGAACGCACTCACAACTTTGGGCATTATTCAAAGGGGAGATTCTTGCCCAGTTTAGGTGGGTTTGCCTCATTGTCTGGATGAGAGGACAAACTCTGGAGGTTTAGGTTGGGCATTAGGAGGAATTTCTTCCCAGAAAGGGTGATTAGAGGTGGGAATGAACTGCCCAGGGAGCTTTGGAGTCCCCACCCTTGGAGGTGTCCAAGGAATAACTGGAAGTGGCCCTCAGTGGTGGGGATTGGCCATAGGTCGGACTTGATGATCCCAGACATCTTTTCCAACCTGACTGGTTTTGTGACTCTGCTTCTTTTCCCGGGGATCCTTTCTGCTTACTTCCAGCTGTTGTTTAATCTCTTTTTCGCCCTTCCTTCAAGTGTTTTTTCTCTTCAGTTGCATCTCTTTTGTAAGCTTGCCTTTCAGTTCCAGTCTTGTGCAGGAGTTGGAAGTTTCCTAGACTTGCCTAATAACAATTTTTCTTTCATTTTCTAAACTTAACAAGCACATTTCCTCACCAGGCTCCAGTCCTTCCTTTCCTGGAACTGTCTTCTAGGAATTAAAAACAAGAGAGGTGATTTTTCTCAATCCATGTGGAGTGCCCAGTCCAGTTCTGGGCTCTCCAGTAAAGACAGATGGGAGTTACTGGGTCCAGGCCAGTGGGGGGTGACAGGGATGGTTCAGGAGCATCTCACACATGGACAGAGGCTGAGAGAATACTCAGGGAGATGTTTTTGAAGGTTTCATGGGAGAGTGCCAATAAAACAGAGCCAGACTCTCCTTAATGGTGCCCAAGGATGGGAGAAGAGGAATGGGCACAGCCTGGAACACAGGGAATGGTTTGATCCTAAACCAACCCTTTTAGGGATGCTTGAACACTTGAACAAGTTCAAGCTCTATGAACCCAGAGAGCTTTTGGGGTCTCCCTCTGTGGAGAATTTCCAAATCCAGACTGGACACAGTTCTAGGTGCCCATGCTTGGGCAGGGAAATGGATTTGATATTCCCCAGAGGTCCTTTCCATCCTGAGCCAGTCTGTGGTTCAAAAGTGGAGGCAAAAATGCCATCTCCTTATTTCTTGCTCCTCTTTGCCAGACAGTGCCTTTAAGGCCATCTTTTCATTGCTTTATTTTGGTTTTTTTTTCCACTTTACTGTCCTTTGTTGTCTCTCTTAGCTGTGCCTCTTCATTTCTTTTTAATAAGGCATTACCCAACAGGAGAAAGAGCTGGAAATTGTCACCCTGAACTTTAATTTCCTCCTTTTTGCTTTATCTTACTTTAACTTAAACATGACTTTGTAAAACTTACCTTGTTCCTTCTGCTGGATTTCCCCCAGCTGGATGCCACTCTCATCCCACCCTCCCATGGCCTGGTTTTTGTTGTTGCTGTCACATCCTCATGTCTGGTTTCACTCTGCCATCACCTTCCTTTTGTTTCTCTGTTCCTCCTCTTCTCCTGTGCCAGCCCTGTTGCAGTCACAGAATCGTGGAATGGTTTGGCTTGGAAGGGACCTGAAATCTCATCCAATGCCATGGCAGGGACGCTTTCCACTGTCCCAGGGTGCTCCAAGCCCTGTCCAACCTGGCTTTGAGCAGCTCCAGAAAAGGGAGAATCCAAGTGTGGTGTTTGCCTGATATTTTCAATTGTCAGCTGTAAAAAAGGAGGTGTAAATTCAGGGTGTTCAGTGTAGGTACCAAAATATGATACTCAAAGTTGCCATCAGTATGAGTTGAAATGTTGGTGCTTTTTTCCCCAGTTTGCTTGGTTTGGTTTGTTTTCTGGTGAGTTTTTTTGGTAGTTTTTTTGGTGTTTTTTTTTGGGGGAGCGTGGGTTCCTTTTTGAATTAAAAAAAATCTTTCCAAAATTCCAGACAAGTAATCTATTCCCTATTCGAAGTCTGTGTTAGGAAGTGTAAGAAGAAAAACAACCTTGCTTAAGATTTCTCATACATTATGCTTTAGAAATGGTTTTCGACTAGTGTATTTGATATCTTCCTGGTTTGCAATATTTTGTGTATGCTTATTTTAAATATAAACACTTATGTGTATATAAATATGTGTGCTTGGGTAAAGTTGCCCGTGGCAATGAGGGAGAGGCAGCATTAGATCTCTCTGATTTATAGACTTGTGCAGCATTTCTGTTGCTGCTCTATGTCTGGTTGTTTTTTTGTTTTCAGCACAGCAAATATTTTCTAATAAATCAAATAATAATGATGTAAAAAGCAGCTGTTACTTCATGGGCTTTTTTGAATATACATCAAGGAACGCAGAGGAACCTCAAGTGGAAATTGAACACTCAATTTCAGCCACTTGCAATTCTCATTTGAAGACAAATGTGCCTGTATAAAGAAACAGTAATTCACCTGCATTTGCAGCTTCTCCCTGGCCAAAAATCACTGCAGGCTCATTGGCTTTTGCCATCTTGTGTTAACACAGCTCTGCGAGGCTGTGCTGCTGTAATCACTCACTGGCTGCGGGATAATTCCCTTCTCCTTTGATATGATAGGAACATTATGTAAAATCATTACTGATCTGTCAGGGAGGCACGGTGTCCATAGATCTGCCTGTCCTTTGGTTTCATTCCTCAAGGTAAACAGCAGCTCAGGAAAAGCCCAGAGTGATCTGACAAGGAGTTTGTAGCCCTCACCCTGCAACTGCAGCCCTGATTGATGCTGTTCCTGTAGCCTTGTGATCCATCCAGTCAGGATTACACCTTTGCAGCCCCGTGCTGGCTGGATGCAATCCCTCCAAAAGGCATCATTCCAGCCTGCTGCATCCCATGCCTGCAGCCTGCTCTTTGTATTCCACTCACATTAATTGAAGTAATTTTGCCACTGAAGCGTGTTTCGAACCTCTGCATTTAAATTGAAATTTTAATTCCCTTATTGTTTGGAAAAGACGGCTGAGGATGGCTTGTTACAGGTTTCATTATCACTCAAAACTCTCCAGCTGCTGGTTCTAATGTGCAGTGACTGAGTAATGCAGGCAAGGATTGTTAATAAAAGACTGGCAGCTTTTCCCACTCGGATAAACACAATGCAGAGGTACTTTGTGACAGCTTACATTTGTATGAAGTTAAATTTTTTTTTTTTTGAAGTGACAGCTTTTTTTCTTTCTAATTCTGTACCCAGCCAGAGCAGCGCACAAATATCAGGTGTTCCCGTTGTGTGTTCCTCCAGCATCTTGATAATTCCAGGAGCACAGGCAGTGGGATCACATTTGTCCTGTAATTGCACATTACAGGGTGTCTAAAAGAACCCATTTCCAGCATCCTTTGAATTGTGGAGCTTTGGAGAATTTGGGAATGTCTGGAACAGATAAAATGCCTGTTTGAGCTGGAATGCATTTTAGGTATTTTCCATTTCTTTATGTGCCAGTTTTATAGAGTGAGTTTGTACATTTGGCTGAAATGGAGCTGTTTTTTCACAGGCTGAATTACTGACAGCAATATTCACTTTTATGGGGCACTTGAGTGCACGTGCAGCCATTTGTGGGTGGTTTTTGTTTAATGTAAAGCAAGAAAAGGGTTCTGGGGGCACCTCCTGGCTCTGCACAGCTCCCTGACAGGAGGGGGCACCCAGGGAACAGGGACAGGAGGAGGAAATGGCCCCAAGCTGCACCAGGGGATGATCAGGTTGGATATGGGGGAAATTTTGTGGAGTCCCCATCCCTGGAGGGATCTAAAATCCATGTGCACGTGGCACTTGGGGACTTGAGCCCGTGGTGGCCTTGGCAGCGCTGGGAATGGTTGGACTCGATGATCTGAGAGCTTTTTTCCAGCCTAAACAATCCCATAATTCTGCCATCTGCTCTTGAGGGGAAATTGTGACCCAGGAGGAGCTTCCAGAGACCAGGGACAGATTGATGTCACTTCTCTGGGAGCCTGAGCTTGGCTGCTGGAACCAGGAACCCAAGTTCTTCCAGAGGAGATGTTCTGGGAGCGCTCCACACCACCAGAGGCCAGAGCAGAGATCAGCAGCAGTGCCCAGGACAAGAGATTCACCCTTGGAGGAAACAGTTTCATATCCAGTCTCCCCAGCACTGGGCTGGGTATTGATTAGGCTCTGCACAGTAATTAATAAATTAATTAGCTCAAAATCGTGGAGATCTGTGCTGTTGTTTTAATTCTTCTGATTGCACTGTTGACCCATGAGATCCCCTTAGGGAAAGCTTAATCTTTGCCATTTGTTTCTATAATTTAAGAGCTGAAATGCTGAAAGCAGTGAAGAAATATTGTTGAATAAAGTAATTCAAGGTCATGTCATATAATGAAATAAAAACTTTTTAGGCTGCTTTGGTTTTGTGTCTGCATTTGCCCTTGTGGCAGGTAATAAACACTGAAACTGCAGAAATCTATCCATGGGATAAGAGGGAGGATCATTGCTATTTCCAGCTGAATTTTTTTTATTATTATTAGGAAGACAAGAAGGAAGAATGAGGGTGGGAGGAAGGAAGGATGGAGCCCTTTGCTTATTATTCACTTAGCTTTTCCCATTCTGGTACAGAGTGAGGAATTGGTGTTTCCCTCATGGGCACATCATTCTCCTGTGTCTTTTTTCCCAGGAAATAAAAATTTTGTTTCTCCAGAAGCAGGGAATGCTCCAACACCTCCTTTTCTTTCTTTTCCAGTGTTGACATTAGGTTTTTAATGTCAGGAAAATAATAATACACATCTCCTGCTCTGTTTTCTGATGTGAGTAACAGCAGGATTTTTTGGAGCTGATCGCTTTCCCACTGCACATTTGGCATTTTACAAAAAATGGTTTTTTTAGAGGCAGAACTTTACAACACAGCTGGATGACAGTGGGCAGAAGTGGAAGGGGTGTTAATAAATGGAAATGCTGTGCAGAAATCATGGAATCTCAGAATGGTTTGGGTTGGAAGGGACATTAACGCCCATCCAGTGCCACCCCCTGCCATCGGCAGGGTCACCTCCCACTGTTCCAGGGTGCTCCAAACCACATCCAGCCCGGCCTGGGACACTTCCAGGGATCCAGGGGCAGCCACAGCTTCTCTGGAAAACAAATGAAGGTGGCACAGGAAGAGGAGATGGAGGAGAAATGAAGCAGGGCAGGGATATCCTGGAGAACAGCGAGGACAAGGAACCCCATGTTGGGGGAAGAGAGTCAAACAAGGGCTTTAAAATACTGAAATATTTTCTCAGGAGCTGAGGGCTCTTTTTGCTCTGTGTGTAAAATATTTACCCTCTTCTTACTCATCCCATAATGAGCATCTCATTCCAGAGAAGCCCCTGGATCCCTGGAAGTGTCCAAGGCCAGGTTGGAGCACCCTGGGACAACGGGAGGTGTCCCTGTCCCTGGCAGGGGTGGCACTGGATGAACTTTAAGATTCCTTCAACCCAAACCATTCCGTGATTCTTTATCCTGCTCAGCAACCTCCAGCACTCCTCACTTTTCTGTTAATCCTCTGGAAAAGCCTTTGGAGTAACAACACCTCCCTGAAAAACTTGTTTGTAGCCCTGAGCATGGCTGAGAGGTTTCATTTTTATTATTTGACTGCAGCTGCCACCTGTGACTTTCCTCAGGATGGCGCAAGGAGAGGCTTTCAATTAAAAATGCCTTGTAGTGAGCAGAGTTCTTACACCTTAAGTAGCCTGGAATAACGAAATAAATAAAAAGAGCAGTGCAGTTCTCAGTCTGCATTTTATTTACTGCCTGCCTTTCAGCTGGAACAAGGAAAATCAATAAAAACACTTTCATTTTGTTTCTGCATTGCTTAGTGCAGCGCTGGGATTCAGGTGCTGCCGTGGAGGAGTTTTGTATTTTGGAATTAAGTAAGTGGAAATAAGAGACCTGGGTTTGTTTGGGATTCTGTAGAAATGCTTTTGTAGGTAAATTTAAATTTTGGCTCGGCTTGAAATTCTCCCTTGAGAAGTGAGGTCTCCAGGGTTGTATCTCATTTCATCTGAGGTTTCTGTTAATTGTTCATGATTGGCAAATCTGCTGATTTCTTAGGGGTGAGGGACAGGAGACAAGGAGGCACCTTGGTTTTTGTTAATTTTATTGATTCCATATTCACTTGGAATACGTTCTGGTGATTCCCAAAACATGGAAATCATGGCCTTTGTGTGTCTGCTGAAAGGTCAGGGGCCACACAAGGAGGATCTGAGGGCATTTGGTTTTTCCAGGTTGAATTTGGTAGAACACTGATAAGTTCTTTATGCAGAAGGACTGGGGTTGTTTATTCTTTGATCAATTTTCACCTCTCTTCTGTAATTTTTTCCTTAAAACCGCTTTGCTTATTTTTTTAAAATAAACTTTAGGCTAGTTTTAACCACATTAGAACATGGAATTTCTGTCCCTTAGAAACACTTCCTTTTTTTTCCCCTGTGCATAGTTATCAGTGACTTGCTCTCATTCTTTCCCTGCTGTAATTTGCATTATCAGGGCAGTCTCTTGCATGAAATTTTAGTACCTAAATCTGCATGACCCCAGCTCCTCCTCAGGGCCTCTCCAGAGCATCATCAGGGGGCTCTTGGCTCTGCTAATGACAACCCTTCATTTAGCTGGTGAAAGTTTATTTAATAAGAAATCAGGCTGTGATGAAGGTGGGGCAGAGTTGGAATACAGAGGATGCTTTTCCAGCCATCACTGGTCTTTTCAGGAATTCTTTTTTAAACTCTGGGGTGTAAGACAGAATTTTATCCCCAGTAAAACATTGCAGCAACACCATGAAAAAAATTGTTGAAGGGTTATGGGACGCTATAAAATAATCCAGATAAATCTGATTGAATTACTTTGAAAACGCAGCTTTAAAGCTGGCAGAAAGGTGTAATAAATTCAGTTTTTACTAAAGCATTTGAAACATTTGGGATGAAAATGGAAATGAGAAGTGAAAGGAAAAAGTCTTGGGTAATTTCAGCAATGCCAGTAGATAATTCTGCCATTTCAGGGAAGTCATTTGTCCATGCTTGTGGAGAAATTGCAGAATTTGTGTTCAGGTCCAAGTGAGCAGTTGGATAAACCTCTTGTTTTTAGCCCCTCTCTTCCTTGAGCAGCACTTTTGGTTCCAGCACTTTGTTTCTAGAAAGGCATTGATGAATTACAGCGAGTGGAGGAGGAAGGAGAATGATTGATGGGTGACTGAGGCAAATGCAAAGGAATTAAATTTCTGTAGCTGGAGGAAAGGACAGCAAGTGAGGAACATAATTTTATAAATATTTAAAAGTTTGCAGAGGGAAAACACTGTTTGGTCATTGCCATTGGAACACTTCAGAAAAATAAAAGCTGTTTGTCCTTTGTGTTGAGGTGTTTCAGACCAGGTTTGCCCAAAGTAACCCTTTTACTTTTTATTTTTTCTCTCCTTCCTCCCTCAGATCAGTTTGCTTGTCCCAGGATGAGCTGTTTTCCTGCACACTGAGCACTTTTTTTTTGTGTGTGTAACTGAGAATCTTTCAAAGTGATTTTCCAAACCTCTCCCCCTCTCAGCTTCAGTCATCTGTGTCATCCCCCCCTTTTTGTGCATCATTTGCTCACAAATCCTTTCATGCCATGGAGTGAGTTCAGCTCTTCCCAAAATATTGCAGAGGAACCATAATCATAATTTATAATTCTTCCTTTGCTTTTTGCTTGCTGACTCTTACAAGATTTTTAAAGGTGAACAAAATTGGGAGCAATTCTTCCCTCACCTGATTTTCCATTGTGTTAACACCCAGTGCTGTCCATCAGCTCCTCATTAATCCTCATTAATTAATGGTCCTGGCTTCCTTTGCTCCTTTTCCTGTTTTTAGGAAGAAGGAGGCAGTGACAGTCAGGAATGTCATCACTGATCTCTGCTTTTCCTGTTTTCCATGATTTTACCTGAAGACTCTCTGCTTTAGGGTCACCAGGGTGGTTTTTTTAAGTTCAGGGTCATCTTAATTAATTCCTATTCACTGATTGGTCTTGATGCCACCTCGCACTGTGCCCTGGCAATTTGGTAGCCACAATTCCCAACCTTTGGATTTCTTTTTTCTTAAGTTTTCCTCGTTTCCCATTATTTGGCTGGCCCCTCCTCAAAGGCCATCACTTTTCAACTTCATCTTGATTCACCTTGCAACCAAAACACTGCCACAAATCTACAGATGAAACACAGCCCTGACTTGTGTCAAGGTTGGAATTAAAAGATATAAATGCAGTGTAAAGCAGGTTTAATCAGGTATTCATTAAGTGTTGCCAGCAGTGGAGGCTCCAAGTGCTTCACAGGCTTTTGGGTTTTTGGGTGTTACTCTGTGGTTTCAACCATTCTGTGGTTCCCTGCATTGTCCATCAAAAATGGGAATTTTTGTCCATCAAAGTGGGAGTTTTGCAGCCTTAAATTCAGGAGCTCCTTGCTTATTTTTCTTGTTAATGAACGTAGGAGTGATTGGGAGTTTTGAGGTGGGTAAAAACAGAGACCACAAACAAACCCTGCCAAAGTAAACGTCTTCTCACTGCTCTCCAGGTACAACTCAAGTCCAACAGCTTTATTTATTCCCCTCCCTTTTCTCAAGTCGCTTTTTCCATGGCTTTTCCTCAATCTGTCACAGCTCCTGTGCCGAGGCAGGGGGTGGCACAGGAATTGGGTGACACAGGAATTGGGTGACACAGGAATTGGGTGGCCCAGGAATTGGGTGACACAGGAATTGGGTGGCACTGGGAGTATTTCTTGCTGCTGTTGTGCCTCTCACAGCGCTTTGGTTCACAGGTTTGGGTTGGAATTGGGTTTGGTAGCCACAGGACATAACCCTTGTGCAGCCTGAAGGGATGAGGCCTCCTAAGCTTTTTCACTCATGACTTGAAGCAAATTAAATTTAAGCCGTTTTCTCCCCATTTGTAGAATTTGGAATAATGGCGGTTTTTTGGTGTTTCTGTAATGGAAAGAACAACCGTCAAACATTATTGTCACCATCTTCTTCTAACACTTTTCTACTTAAAGCCCATCCAGTGCCACCAGAGACACCTCCCACTGTCCCAAGGTGCTCCAAGCCCCAATGTCCAACCTGGCCTTTGACATTTCCAGGGATCCAGGGGCTGCTCTAGGAATTCTGTTCCAGGATCTCCCAGGGAAGAGAGTGATCAGCATTTGTGGGTGTTGTGTCTGAGGACTTCGCTGTTCCACAGCATTTTCCAGGCTCAGTCCTTATCTCCTGCTCGTCAGGTCCAAATGGGATTCCGTGCCCCGCTTGTTTAGATCTGCCTACACTTATTTAAGCCGGTTTTTAGTCATTTTCCTTTCCTGTACCTTGTGAAAGTGAGTCCCTTGTAAAAGCAGCAGATCAATTCTCCTTTTAAATGTCAGCTTTGTATTCACCAGCGAGGCAGCTGGAACCTTCTGGGTTGTTGCTTATTTATTTACTCTTTTATTCCGAGGGCTCAGCTTTTTCCCTCTTGTCAGATTGTGTTTGTGTACGGCTTTTTTTTATCTCGAATTATGACCCACCACGTTGTTTTCTTTTAACCTTTCTCGGTTGCGTGTTCATGCTTTCAGATCTGTTCTCCGAATTCAGAACAGACTGGTTTCCCAGCCTGAAAGGATTTGGTTTTCTAGGAAAATCATTAATAACTGAGGGAGGAATTCTTCCCTGTGAGGGTGGTGAGGCCCTGGCACAGCTTGCCCAGAGAAACTGTGAATTTCTCATGCCTGGAAGTGCCCAAGGCCAGGTTGGATGGGGCTTGGAGCACCCTGGGAGAGTGGAAGGTGTCCCTGCCCTTGGGGACTGGGTGATCTTTCATGTCCCTTCCAAACCATTCCATAATTTTATGATTCTATCATTATATTGGGTTTTTTTACCCTCCCTGAAAAAAAAGCATCAAATTGAGACTTTCCACTTCATCTCTGCTCACTTCCAGGCCTGTGGGGGTTCAGCAGAACCTTTGAGGGAGTAAACAGATTCCACTGTAAGCAGATTGGAAAACTTTGGCTGAAGTCAGGAAAGAAAAGAGTTTTGACAAATACCTTGTTAGCACTTAGGTTCTCGTTCCTTGTAAAATGTTGAATTAAACCCTTCCAAATTGCCTGTTACACTAAGCAAGTGTTTAGCTGTGTTTTCTTTTTAAGGCAATTAAGCCCTGCTATAAACTGCCTGTGACCTTTAAACAAGCTGCCTAATGGTGCCGGTGCCACGGTTATTTTCTATAAACTTGCAATTTTTAGCTTNTTTCTTGCTGCTGTTGTGCCTCTCACAGCGCTTTGGTTCGCAGGTTTGGGTTGGAATTGGGTTTGGTAGCCACAGGACATAACCCTTGTGCAGCCTGAAGGGATGAGGCCTCCTAAGCTTTTTCACTCATGACTTGAAGCAAATTAAATTTAAGCCGTTTTCTCCCCATTTGTAGAATTTGGAATAATGGCGGTTTTTTGGTGTTTCTGTAATGGAAAGAACAACCGTCAAACATTATTGTCACCATCTTCTTCTAACACTTTTCTACTTAAAGCCCATCCAGTGCCACCAGAGACACCTCCCACTGTCCCAAGGTGCTCCAAGCCCCAATGTCCAACCTGGCCTTTGACATTTCCAGGGATCCAGGGGCTGCTCTAGGAATTCTGTTCCAGGATCTCCCAGGGAAGAGAGTGATCAGCATTTGTGGGTGTTGTGTCTGAGGACTTCGCTGTTCCACAGCATTTTCCAGGCTCAGTCCTTATCTCCTGCTCGTCAGGTCCAAATGGGATTCCGTGCCCCGCTTGTTTAGATCTGCCTACACTTATTTAAGCCGGTTTTTAGTCATTTTCCTTTCCTGTACCTTGTGAAAGTGAGTCCCTTGTAAAAGCAGCAGATCAATTCTCCTTTTAAATGTCAGCTTTGTATTCACCAGCGAGGCAGCTGGAACCTTCTGGGTTGTTGCTTATTTATTTACTCTTTTATTCCGAGGGCTCAGCTTTTTCCCTCTTGTCAGATTGTGTTTGTGTACGGCTTTTTTTTATCTCGAATTATGACCCACCACGTTGTTTTCTTTTAACCTTTCTCGGTTGCGTGTTCATGCTTTCAGATCTGTTCTCCGAATTCAGAACAGACTGGTTTCCCAGCCTGAAAGGATTTGGTTTTCTAGGAAAATCATTAATAACTGAGGGAGGAATTCTTCCCTGTGAGGGTGGTGAGGCCCTGGCACAGCTTGCCCAGAGAAACTGTGAATTTCTCATCCCTGGAAGTGCCCAAGGCCAGGTTGGATGGGGCTTGGAGCACCCTGGGAGAGTGGAAGGTGTCCCTGCCCTTGGGGACTGGGTGATCTTTCATGTCCCTTCCAAACCATTCCATAATTTTATGATTCTATCATTATATTGGGTTTTTTTACCCTCCCTGAAAAAAAAGCATCAAATTGAGACTTTCCACTTCATCTCTGCTCACTTCCAGGCCTGTGGGGGTTCAGCAGAACCTTTGAGGGAGTAAACAGATTCCACTGTAAGCAGATTGGAAAACTTTGGCTGAAGTCAGGAAAGAAAAGAGTTTTGACAAATACCTTGTTAGCACTTAGGTTCTCGTTCCTTGTAAAATGTTGAATTAAACCCTTCCAAATTGCCTGTTACACTAAGCAAGTGTTTAGCTGTGTTTTCTTTTTAAGGCAATTAAGCCCTGCTATAAACTGCCTGTGACCTTTAAACAAGCTGCCTAATGGTGCCGGTGCCACGGTTATTTTCTATAAACTTGCAATTTTTAGCTTATACAAAGCACAGCTCTTTTTTTTTTCAGGCTTATTTCATCTCCATTTCCTAAAGGCTCTTTGCTCATTGTAGGTACTAATGAATAGTGAGAGATAAGAAGATTCGAACATCAGGAATTACTATCGGATCATCTAAGCCAAATTCTGTGCTAATCCAGGCCAATATTTTAATTAGCGTTTGACTAAATTACAGTTATTGTGTGTTCATGAGCAGCTTTCAATGGGACAGAGAGCTGAATTCAAGAATTAAAGGGGATGCTGGTGGGGTCTGCCCATTCTTTTGGTACACTTTGCTCATTGTGAAGCAGTTTTTTCCACAAGAATAACAACTTGTTTATTCTTGATTCCCTTTTCCAGCTGCTCTGGGTTGCTGTGGCTCCTCTCTGCACCCCAGCCCAAAAGATTCATGTGGGGGAGCCCTTCTACCTGTCATTATCTTTTGTGTCCAGCTAGTCTAACACAATGCCATGATCCCCCCGCAGAAAAACAAACAAAAACCACTTTCTTTCCGTTTAACTGAGCCGTGTGTGTAGAAAAAAAGAGGCAGGAAGAACCATCAGCTGCTTCTTCTGGACCCTTGAACCACTCGTAGTCCTTCTGTACATCTCATTTCCAGGTTTTCTTGGGCTGTTTTTCCACTTTCAGTATTTACTGGAGTCTTGCAGGATAACTCTTCCTCTCTGTGTCCAATTCCTCATCTTTTAGTCCTTTTGGATGCAGCCAGCAGGTGATGGGAGTGTTAAAAACCAGGGAAAGCTGATTGGCATCTCTTGCATAATCCAAGTTTTGGGGTGTTAGGAGCTGAGTGAGAGCATAAAGTCAAAAGTTTCTTCTAAAGTTCCACTGTTGATCTGCCTTCAGTGTATATTTAATTTTGTGCATTTTTTAATTGATGTTTTTGCTTCCTTTTGGTCGCTTATGCTGTTCTGGGCTGGTTTTAATCTCATATTTTTTATTCTGGAATATAATCTTGGATGCTGCTTTGTTGCCAGGACCTAAATCATCTTTCTGTGAGCAAAACTGCAGAAAGGAAAAATGTTTGGTTTGGTTTTTTAGCATAATGTTTATATTTCTTGCCATCTAAACCACCTGAAGATCTTCCTTTGACTTCCATGAACATGAGTATAACAAATGGTTGAATATTCCACATTTTTTTCCTTAAAAGATGTCCTTGACAGCTGTATTTTGGCCTTAATATTTTTTGTGAGCAATGAACTCTTTAGGAACTGGCAAGACAAAAACAGAGCTGAGTGGAAAGTTTAAATTCCCATTCCTTGCATTTCAGGGAAAATTTCTCCTGGATGTCTTGGAATTTTTTTAATGTCACTTTGCTCTGGATTTCACTTCTTTTCCGGCTGCTTTTTCATCTCTCAGTTTCTCAGTATGACAAATGTTGCTCCTTGCTCTGGTGGGATTTTTGGCCCAGCTCCCCTGAAGCAATTGGGGGGTTCAAGTGCTTTTGGAATGGGGAAATTTGGGGAAAAAAGCTGCACCTGCCAGAGGAGGAAGAGAGGAATTCACGCTTCCACTTCTGCCAGAGTTTCCCACGTGGTGTCTGCTGAGCTGCTCCACTTGTTGAGCTCTGCCAGCTCCTCTGGGGAGAAGGAAATTGGGTTTTTCCTTCATCTTCAAGGTGGTTTTGTGACGTGTGGTGGCCAAATATTCCCAAATGGATACTGGGAAGGAAGAGGATGGACAGTGTTGTGTATCAAGTGAGGAGATTTAAAAATGAATATAAAAAGTTTGGCCGTCCCATGGATATTCCAGGTTTTTCCTGGGCTTGGAGGCCAGCAAAGGAATACACTGGTGATGGATGTTCTTTCAGCAGAGTTAATATTTACTGGTACTGAGGGAGCAGCTCTCAGCTGGGCTGGCTGCTCAGTGTATCTTTGCTTTTAATTTTTAATGTTTGGCTGACAGGTTTGTTCTGAACCGAGATCCTGAAGTGCAAGCAAATGTCTTATTTCACTGACAGCATCCTCAGTTAGCAGGGAATGGGTTTTTAAGTTTTATTTTAAACCTCTCCATGCCAAACATGCTCTTTCCAGTTTCTTACAACATCAGCACTGAGAGTTTGGAAGCTGCAGAGGGATGCCATCATTTATTTATTAGTAACTGGAAATCTCTGTTAAATAGAAAACCAACTGGGAGGGATGCACAGCGAGAGTGTTGCTTTTAGGCACTGATTTGTCCTTCCTGCTGGGTTTTGTCTGTGTTTGGGTTTTGTCCCCACGTTTATTTTTTAGGATAGAAAAGGAAATTAGGAAATTTCAGTGCCCATGAGATCTCAGCTGGTGATTATTTCAGATATTCAAGTGGTGTAGCCACAGGACATAACCCTTGTGCAGCCTAAAGGATGAGGCCTCCTAAGCTTTTTCAGTCATGACTTTAAGCAAATTAAATTTAAGCCATTTTCTCCCCATTTGTAGAATTTAGAATAATGGGTTTTTTTGGTGTTTCTGTAATGAAAAGAAGAACAACCATCAAACACTATCTTCTTCTAGCACTTTTCTACTTAATAATTCTCTTACTTGGGGATAAACCATGCTTTGATTTTCATTAAAGAACTGTGTTTTCACTAATTTGTTTTATACATATGCTTAATATTTGAAGGCTGCGCATTAAATCTTACTTACTTGGATGTTGGACCCTTCTACATAATTTGTTTGGGAACAGAAATAAAATAATACTAAAAGATTTTCTGCTTTAGAAGGGTTTTAAGGATAGAATCATCCTGGGATTCAGACACTCCCTTAATCCAGGAGGAAAATTGTGAAATTGAACGAATCGATATCTGAAAATTGTCCCGTTTTCCCCCCTGTTGGATTATCCCTTTTTCTGACCCAACTGAGAGGCGTTTTAAAAACTTTTATTCCATTTTCAGTCTCAT
This sequence comes from Oxylabes madagascariensis, assembly GCA_013400675.1. NCBI lineage: Eukaryota > Metazoa > Chordata > Aves > Passeriformes > Timaliidae > Oxylabes > Oxylabes madagascariensis. The sequence continues at coordinate 12,607 of VYZR01041350.1, read as the reverse complement.
GAGAAGGGTGAGACTGTTCAGATGTTACAATTCACACCATCACAATCAGAAGCCAAACTATTTCCTAATTACAGTACAGTATAAACATTTTTTGGCCTCTCAGCTTTTGCCACACAATGCTGTTAATGCCTTAAAGCCAATGATCTAAAATTACCCCTCATGGATCTTGCTACAATACATCTTTCATAGTTCTATTTCTCCAAAGTATCTAGTCTTATTTGCAAGGCCATCATTTGAAAGTTGTTTCTAGTTCCATTTCTCTCTCGACAAGTCTGTCCTATTCCATGGCCTTTCTCAGTCAGCATTTTTTATCTCAAAGTTTTCATACAGATGCACAAGACCATGTGAGCCTTCTGTCAAGCTTTGAGAATTCTGTACAAATCCATTTCCCACATTTTCCCCTCTCTCTTGACCGGGATTCAGACACTCCCCTAATCCAAGAGGAAAATTGCAAAATTGAACAAATCGACGGCGAGAGTTGAACGAATCGATGTCTAAAAATTGTCCCCCGTTTTTTCCCCCCAGGTGTCGGCAGTGGATTCCCTGGAGGGTCCCCTCCTGCAGGTGGAGGGGCTGAGTGACCTGAGGCTGGAGCTGCACAGCAAGAAGATGAACCTGCACCTGGTGCTGATCGACGAACTGCACCGGCACCTCTACATCAAATCCACCAACCGCGTGGGGCAGCGCGGCAAGGACAGAGCCAGGCTCGGGTGGGACAGCCTTCCCCCGTCCCCAGCCACAAACCTGGCACGCAGCCTGCAGTTCGCACCCCAAACTTGCATTCCTGGCACGCAAATCCCTCGGGGTTGTGGCTGTGGAGAGCAGGAAATTCAGATTTGTTGACGCACCTCCGAGCCTGTTCCCGTTCTTTCGCTTTTCTCGGCGCTTCTCTTGGGGTTTTGCTGCTTCCCACAGCCCCATTGTGCATTCTCTCCCTTCTCTGATGTTATCCCTTTCCTACAAATGTCGTGGTTGTGAGGCTCAGGTCAGGGAAAAGCTGCTCATTTTCTAGGAAATCTCCAAGTCTTAAAAGCCTCCCAACCAACCATAAAGTGACAAGATGGAAGCCGCAATATTTAAGTGTCTGAGCTGAAACGTGTTGATTTTGATGTGTTCCCAAGGTGTTTTAAAGATGTTAAAACTTCTTCCCTGGTTGGTGCCTGTAGTCAGTGGAAATTCAGTTAATATAGGCAATTTTTCCCTGATTTTGCTAATTCTAAGTTGGAGTCGTTGCAGGGAAGGAAGAAAGTGGCTGGAAAAGAGAGACACAGTGTTGGGAGATAATTTTTGCGGAGTAGAAGAGGTGGGGAGCAAAAGGGGAGCCAGCACTTGATAGAGATGCAGAGAAAAGATAAATGAGCTTTTAATTGTGGGAATGAACAAAAATCTGCTTGCCAAAAATGCGAGGCAAGACAGCCAGTTGCATTAAATGAATTTATGAAAGAAAGGATTGATTGAAATTGAAATTTCTAGGAAGGAGGGTTGCTAGCAAATCATCAGTCTCTTCCTTACTCATCTTCTTAATTAAAAACAGCCCCAAAGCTTTGGTGTACCCAGACTGGGGGACTGCTAATTGAGTGCACTTTTGTGTGGCTGCTACAGGGACCTTTCTCTTACTCTGGATTCTGTTTTTTTTTTCACTTTTTCTGATGCACATTGCGGATATTTGATAACAGCAACTCTTGCAGCAAGGGTGGCTTGTTGCTTTGGGTGGTTCTTCTGCAGGATACCAAGCCTAACCCTTGTTTTTTCACTTTTCCATGAGCATTTTGACCTCTAAGCAAACATCCTTCATTGTAAGAGCCTTCCACATTGCTCTCTCCCAAAAATGATTTCTTTCTTGTGTCCCCCTGCCACATCCAGGAGCTGGGGCAATGTGACACATTTTTGGCAGCTAAGACAATGTGAATTTATGATTAAAATGGCCAAGTGGAAGATGTTTTAATTTTTGAGTAAGGAGGTTCACTTGGGAAGCAATGCATGTGGGTGTGCTCAGAACAGGGATGTGAAGGGCAGGAAAAAGGGTGGAGGTTTCTGGTGGGAATAAAGGAGTTTGGAGGATTAAGAAGTTGACAGAAGGCATGGAAATGGGAACATCTATTTCCTAGGCTTAAAATGTAAGGAATAAGTGGATTATTTGTTGTGAATAAATATTGTAAATAAAAACCAACTGTTTGCTCTAATTCTTTCCCCTCACACAGGTCCCTTGTGAAAGATGCCTCTCCTGTGCCTCTGATGGATGTCACTAATTTATCTACACCTCGGAAATTCCTTGAGACTTCCCAGTTCAGTACTCCTGGAAGCTCCAGCAGTGAGTATTTAAGCCAATACATATTCATTTGTAGATCTTCAGCTGATTTTTGCTGGAGTAGGAGGAGGCAAATCATCCATCCCCTCATGGCTCAGGGGAGACAGAAACCTGGGAGATGATTTGTGCAGCGTCACAAAACGAGCGGGTGTTGTGTCCAGGGGCAGAACTTGCTTTTTTCCCCTCATGGGAAATCATCTTTTCCCTCTCCTAACCCACACCAGCTTCAGTTTCCTGTGCCTGTTCTCACCTTGGTGGTGTTCTTGATGTCTTGAGCAGCAGAGATTTGCAGTGGGTTCATTCTGTGTGGAGGTTTCCTCAGCATTATTTACTGCAGGCAGGCAGGTTCGTGGAGATATTACTGAAGTTTTTGATTGTGTGGGAGCCAAAAGGTCAAATCTGTTCCTTGTGGGAGCTTTGTAACTTTGACTAAAGGTCTGGCTGTACACGGGAATAATCTGGGGCTGATCTTTTATTCGTGTTACTGCAACAAACACCGAGGAAAACTCTTTCACTGCTGCTTTTGTCTGAGGCTTTGGAAGGGCTGCAGAGAGGGGAAATTTATCTTTGTATTGTTTCAGGAGATTAATAAGTGGGGTTGTCCTTGATGAATAATACAGAAGTGACCTCCAGCCTCTTCCCCCCTTTCAAACCTGTTTCAGTATTCCTCAAATGCAGAGAATCTTTCCTTCTCTTTCCAGCCTTATTAATTCTTTTGTCCTTTTGTTTCTCGTTTTGTCACACTTGCCTCCGAGATTGTTCCATTTGATTACTTTTATCTTCTGCTCCTGGAGGGGTTTTGTTTTTCAGCTCTGCTCTTGCCAGGCTGGTCTTGGAGCCTGGGGCTGCTTTTCTGTGTCCTGGAGGTTTGTGAGGAGTCACAAACTTCCAGAGCTGAAAGGAAACTGCAGCCTGGTCACTCGAAATCTGGCAGAGAAGAACCATATGAAAATTCTGAGGGAAAAACTTAAGAATTCCTGTTCTGCCCTGCGATCAGTGGGAAGTTCAGTTTGCTTTTCTTGCAGAAAATCACAGGATTTTGAGGAACTGAGAAAATAAACCACAAAAACCTGAATCCCAGCCTCACCACTGGAAATAGAATGGTTTCGTTTGGAAAGGATTTTGGAAAGACCATCGAGTTCCAACCCCTCTAAATGTTAAAATACTGATTTTTTCAGTGATATTTATAGTGTCTGCTATTTTCTCCCCCTAAAATATTGGTCTTCTGTATAATAATAAAACCCAGAAGGTCTGAACCTATGGAGCTGATGGGGATCTCCCAACTCACGGCTGGGGAACGGAGCAGGAGATGCCCCTCCTGATCTTGTTTCTGCAGATCTCTTCTTGCTCTTCGCACCCAGTGCACCAGAAAATCTCTTCCTTGGCTCCTCCTTGTGCTCTGCATCCCTCAGTGAAGTGCTGGGCAAGTGTCCCTCAGCCTGGCAAAGATGTGAATTCTAACAGAAAACATTTGATCGGCATAAAATATGCATATGGTTCTGCTTCAAGTGCACAATGTACTTATGTAGATTTTTTTTCCCCGTGTAATTTTATTTAAAAGTAGCCTTTTCCAGGACTGCACAATTAGCAGAGAATTTCAAACTTATGCGTATGCATAACAAAAGCTGTTTCTGCCTGTAGCCACTTAAGTTCTTCGGCTTTTTATTGATGAAACAAAGTGTCTGTGCATATTAATGGCTGTCATTCTACAGCACTGACTCATTCATCCCATCCCAGCAAAGATGCCAAAATTTGGAGTCCTTCCTGCACTCCCTTCCCAGAGGAGATGTTACCTTGTGCTGTAGAATCTTTATAAGGAAATTAAAGCTGTTCCTGCCGCACGTAAAATAAACAAACCCTTTGGTAACGCTCACCTGAGGATTGGAGATGTGGCAGCTCACCAGTAACACTTTCCCTTCATGCCAGTTCAGAGGAATAAATTTCTGTTTCTCTGCTTGAACTTTCTGTACTCTGAAAGGTATTTAGGAAGGTTCCTGCTTTGCCAGGCTCTTCCTGGAACTCTAAAACGTGCTCGCAAACCCAAGAGTGCCCTTTCCTGGGAAATTAGGGACAATACTTCTTAGAAATCCAGCAGAAGATGAGCTGGTGGGGACAATAAATACTGCTGTGGGTGGCATCTGTAGATTTTATGCTGAATTGCTAGTTTATTTCAATGATATTTTGGAGAACAAAGAGTTTGTAGGGCCAGGCAGTGTGGTGGTTCTAAAGTCAGGTCTAGGAACTGCTCCTGGCTCTCTTTCTTCAAGAACCAGAGACTCCTGTGACAACATGTGGAGACCTCTAAACCTGCTCCTGCAGAATCCCTGCAGGAGCCAGAGCTTGGAAAATCCCAATTTTCAAGGTGAATCTAAGAAATGCCATTGTGCCAGTTCGTTGTCACAGGTGCCTCTACTCCAAACACGCTCAACAAATCTTCAAAAGATTTCTTCTCTTCTAAGGAACCTCACCTGAGGAACTGACACCAGCTGGGTAAATTGCCTTTGTCATTTTTTCCTTAAAATTTAATGATCTGGGGATGTGTTTGGGGAAGGAAAGGGAAAATCAAGATTTTAGATCCATGTGGTGAAAGCCAGGAAAGTAACACATAAATTTTCTGTATAATTTTCTGCTCTTTCTGTATAATTTCATGAGTTGTTCCTGTGTGTGGTCCCAACATCAAATAATTGGCTTCAGTGCACTTACTTTTTTTATTTGGAGACTTGATTTTCATGCTTGTATAGATTAGGAGGATTTTGAAGTGGGCTTTCTTCTGGGTTTGGTAGCGATGCAGAACAGAAAATTCCCAAAATCTTCCAAGGACTCTTTTCTGGAGGAATTGCCCATTTGTAGCTCCATGAACGTGTCAGAACAAGGATTCAGCACCAGGAATCAGCTGGTGATGTTCCTTCAAATCTGAAATGATGCCTTTGGGCCACCAGGAACTCGTGTGCTTTTCTCTGGAAGGATTGAAGGTACAAAGAATATCACCAGAAGGACATAAATCATGGAAAATAGTACATTAAATTTTACAAGGCTCCCATAAAAGCCCGTGGATAATGAAACCTTCAGTAATGAGGAGCAGCAAATTTTGGCCGTTCACTGGAATGAAAAACAAGACCCAAGAGCCTTTTTTTTCAGCTGCTTTGCGTAAATGAGTTCCCAAAGTTGGCTTTTTAGGGATCAGACCGGAGCTATTAAAAAGCTTCTTGCAGCAGGTTGGTTCCTTGGGAAATGGCAGCACTGAGCAAATGGATTCCAGTTGGAGCAGAGGTTTTTGTAAGGCATCATCAGAGCAGGGATCAGGGAAGCTGCCCCCTCTGTAACTCTGGAATTAACTCATTAATTCCTCTGCTGTGGAATCAGTGATGCACATGGTTCAGCTTCGAGGGGTTTAACCCACGGCTCAACCTCTGCCTGCTTGAACACAGAGTTGAGCATTTCCAGATGAAAAAATGGTTTGGTTGATGAAAAATTTGTGAAAATGGCTGCAATTTTATTAGAGAATGTGGCAAAATCTAATTCCTTCAAGTTGTTGTCTTAGAAGGTTTTCGATAAGATGCATTTAAATGTTCTGCTTCACAAGAGGTTTGCAGACTTTGTTAGAACAAGAGGATCACCCCAATCATAGTGGGCTCAGGAAAGGCAGGTCCTGCTTGGCCAGCCTGATCTGTGGACCAAGTGACCCCCTTGGAGGATGAGGGAAGGGCTGGGGATGTCTCAGGTCTACCTAGACTTTGGTCTGGCCTTTGTTTCCCAAAACATTCTCCTGGAGAAAGCTGTTGAACCTTCAAAGACCGGGGTGAGGGATGCAGGGCACCCTCAGCACTGACCCTGGGTTGGGTGGGAGTTGTTCTGCTGGAGGCTTGAAAAGCTCTGCAGAGCCCTTGGGTGGATCCCATCTGCCCCAGGGACCCGGGAGTGTCCAGGTGGTGTGGATTGACCATTTTCCATTGGAAATGGAGTGACCATTGACCATTTCCCTTGGATTCCAGGGCTTGGTTCTGCTCCCCATCCCTGCCTTCCCCTGCCTGCCCTGGTTTTGCTGTTAAAGACTGAGACAGAGAAGGCATTTGGTGCCTCAGCCTCTTCCTTTTGTCACTGTTCCCACCACATCCAGCAAAGGATGGAGATTCTCCCTGCCCCACCTCTGCTTGCTGATGTATTTATAGAAATACTTTTATTCTCCTTTACAGCATTACCCAGGTTAGGTTCTAGCTGGGCTTTGGCCCTTCTCGTTTTCTCCCTTCACAACCTCCTATTCCTTGTGGGCTGCCTCCTGCTTCTTCCAAAGGCCAGGAGCTCTCCTTTTCCCCTGAATTCCAGTCAAAGCTCTCTGGCCAGCAAGGCTGGTCTTTTCCCTGCCTGCTCATCCCTTGGCTCATGGGGACAGCCTGCTCCTGTGCCTTCGGGATTTCCTTCTTGAAGGATGTCCAGCCTTCCTGGACTCCTCTGCCCTCCAGGACAGGCTCACAGAGGAGTCTCAGCCAAAGCTCCTGGACAGGCCCAGCCTGCCCTCTGACAGTCCAAGGTGGCAGATCTGCTCTCCCCTCATTTCCTTCCAAGGATCAAAGCTAGGAATAACTTCTTCATCCCAGAGAATAACAAAGTTATTCATATTCCCAGTTTAGGAGTAAATACAGACAAAGCTCTCTCTTCTGAGAGCTGATCTCTAGGGACAACTTTTCTCACCCCTGGACTCCTCTGCCCACATGGAGCAGCACATGGGGCTGCAATTTTCCAGGTGTAAATGCCTGGGTCCTTTGATGCCTTTCTGGAAGAGGAAGGAGACAGGAGGAGCTTGTTCTTGGGCCGAAGCTTCGTGGTCAATCAGCCCCTTGATGGCATTAAATGGCAGGAGAGGATGTTTGAGGTGCAAAAGACACGAAAAAAGGATATCCTCAGTTAGCCAGGGTTGGGATCTTGGCAGATCTCACAGATAAATGGGCCCCCAAAGCTCCAGGGCTCCTCTTTAATGGGGACAATGTGCAGGGAACAGACCGAAAACAGGTTTCACACTGTTCTATCAAACAGCCACATCTGACAAAGCCTCCAGACCCGTGCGCAGCTCCCAGAGATCGAATTGCTCACTTTGCTCTTGTTTGGAAGAGATGTAAATCGATGTCCTGACTATTTGAGGATGCTGGGAATTGGTTTGCTCTTTGGAAAATGGAAGAGTGTTTGTCTCAGTGTGCCGGCAGTGTTCTCAGCAAGATTACTGCTTTTACTCCTCTTAAATGCTGTCCTCACATTTGGCTACAGCTCCATTTCCTCCTTCTTGGGTGTTCATTGTGTGATACTAAGAATAATTTACAAGCTGCTTACAGAGGAGGTGCAGCCTCATGATGGGACCTGTCCTCTGAGAGGCTGTTGAGGCTGGGAAATATCTGCGTTGAACTCAGAGAAACAAGATATTTAGGGGTTGTTTTTTTTTTAAAGAATAAGTTAAACCTTTTTTCCTGTAGCATTTCCAGTGTTTTTTCACAGCTCTGGTTCCAAAGAGCTCATTTTCTGTGTCTGTGCCTGAGCTTTGCTGGGGGTTTTGGAGAATAACAAATGACAGTAACAGAGTGGGCAGAGACCAGGCCTGCAGCCACAAAGTCCTTTGCAACTCAGTGGGGTGAAAGGTCTGTGATGGAGCAGAGCTTTGAGCAGGAAGGGTTCTGCATCCAGTTGTTAAATTCCAATTGGTGTTTGAAATGTCTTTCTATTTTCCCTCCTTTTTTTTGCTGTTTTTTTTATTTTTAATTAATGCATTCTGAGTGTTTCTAGTTGCTTGTCCTGTAACTTGCTCACATTTAATTGAAAGAAGTGTGTGTGAGAGAGGAAAAAGCACAGTTCGATCTTCCTGATGTTCGTTGTCAGAGGATCACGGAATAATTTGGAGTTGGAAGGGTGTTTTTAGAGGTCATCCAGTGCATCCCCCTACCATGGGCAGGGACATCTTCCACCGTTCCAGGCAGCTCCAAGCTCCAATGTCCAACCTTTCCTTGGACATTCCAGGGATCCAGGGGCAGCCACAGCTGCTCTGGCAATTCCAGCCCAGCCAGGAATTCCTGCCCAAGCTCCCATCCATCGCTGCCCTCTGGCAGGGGGAAGCCATTCCCTGTGTCCTGTCCCTCCAGGCCTTGTCCCCAGTCCCTCTGCAGCTCTCCTGGAGCCCCTTTAGGCCCTGCCAGGGGCTCTGAGCTTTCCCTGAAGTCTTCTTTTGTCCAGGTAAACATTCCCACTCACCCCAGCCTGAGTCCAGAGCAGGATCCATTCTCATCTCCCTCTCTCCTGGTGCTCTGGGTTCAAACCTGAGACCATGTGAGCCGTGAGCTCAGTTTGAGCCACAGGTGCAGAGTTTGGGATCACTGCAGGAAAAAAGGAACCTCTTGTTTGATTGAGCCTGAGGTTGGTGCAAACTGGCACTGAGGGGAGCGTTACCCATTTATCGCTGTTGTGCACCAAACAACGACACAGATTCTCGATCAGAAGGCCAGAAAAAATGACTCCTTTATTTTTGAGATGTCCCTCTCTTTTATACTATTTTACATAGACTAATTTGATTGGTGAAACAAAGGCAAACCTCTTCAATCACATTGGTTAAAACAGATGTTCATCAAGAAACCTCTCCTGTGAGAAAGAATGGATAAACACAGGTACAGTTACAAAAACATTTCTCTTGTTTACAGAAAGTCTCCTGGGAAAAGAATTTCCCAAAACCAAACGTTAAATCAGGGCTACACCCATTTCTTGTGATTATATGGCACCATCCTTGGGCTGTTCTTTTCTTGATCTTGCTTTAACTTAGCACTGGTGCTGCTCCTCTGGTCAGAGCCCAGCTTCAGGCAGCTCCCTGTGCCATTCCTCACTCCTGCCATGTTCTTTCCATCCTTCTGCTGGATCTTTTGACATTTCTTCAGCTTCTTGGAAAAGTTTCGAAGGGAAAAAATCTGTCGAGGAGTTGAAACCATGGGAATCATCTGTCACCCAGCAGCCTTTTCAGAGCTCAGCCCCAGTCAGATGAAACAGCCTTTGGGTTTGAATTTTGATCCAAGGATCTGGCGTGGTGGATGGCACAGAGTGGCTGTAGATCTTCCAAGATGCTTTTAATTCGGCTTGCCTTGCAGATACTTACTTCACATAAGTGTTTAAATATATTTATTAAACGTTTCACCCAGTCTTTAACAGAGCCACGCTTTTGTTGTTGCTGGGTGTTATCTGTAAATTAAGAAATGTTGCTTAATGAACCTACTTAAAACAAGCAGAATCTCTCTTGCTTTCCCATCCCCTGTCGCTTAGCAACAGGATTTCTCCCTGTGCAATCCCTGTTACTTCAGGACCATGTCTGCACTATCCTCTCTAATTCTTCTCACTTTACCCTTCCAGAAGCCTTGCTGGAAGATTTGAGTAACTTCATCAACCCCTTGACAGACGTAATAAAGCAGAAAAAGATAAAATCAAACAATCAGTCACTTTGGCAGTGTAAACTTTGCTGAATTCATCAGCAGTCCCTTAAGCTTGATAGTGTTTGTAATGAAAATTCCTCTCTTGTGGAGAAAATAGCAAGGAAAAACAGCTGGGAAAGAAACTGAGTGGATTTTAACTCCTTGAAACACATTCAGGGGATTTGTAGGGATATTGTAGCTTCTCATAATTGTACCAGACTTCCTCTATTTCCTAACACAGGATTTACACCATGAATTGTTCCTAAACCAATCCAGTGTGCAGGTTGCTGTTTTTATGTCTAGGGAAGCCCCTAGAAAACCAGAAACACCCACTGCTTCCCCCCAAAATCCAAGTGTCTGTGGTTTCCTTGTTCATCCCTGGTTGCTCCACGTGCTGGGAGTTGTGTGAAGCCAGAGGAGCTCCCGTGCTGCCTCTTCAGGGTGCTGATGTTGGGTTCAGTTGATAAAATCTGGGATTAAAATCTCTTCCAGTGCGAGACTCAAGCCTTCTGGAAATCAAAGAGGACACAGACCTGGACCCAGAGGAGAACAGCGCTGCCTTCATGGGAATCCTCATCAAGGGGCTGGCCAAGCTGAAGAAAATCCCAGAGACGGTGAAAGCCATCCAGGATCGCTTGGAGCAGGAGCTCAAGCAGATTGTGAAGCGTTCCACCACTCAGGTGGCTGACAATGGTTACCAGAGAGGGGAGAATATTTCCCAGGAAAATCAGCCTAGGTAAGGTTATTTCGACTCCCAGCCCTTGATTGCTGCACAAAAAAAAAAAAAAAAAAAAAAAAAAAAAAAAAAAAAAAAAAAAAAAAAAAAAAAAAATAAAAAAGTCCTAATTGATAATATGACTTGAAATGAGAAAATTCAGCTCGGTGATTTCGAGTGTAGCAGAGTCCAATTAAGCTGATGCAGGTGCAAAGCTTTGAAATCATGTATGGAACTAATTCTATCACAAATGTATGGCCAAGTCTCTAATTGTTTTGCAGCCCCATTTACGTTAATAGCAAGGTGTGGAAGCCAACTGAGCTCTGCGTTTGTGCTGCTCCTCAGAATTCACTGAAACTGGCCTTTGGAACAAAAGGATTCCAGCAGGAATCTCTTCCAGCTGAAAGATTCATCTCCACATTGTCGTGATCATTGTCCAAAGGGAATTAATGGCAGAAAATTAAAGTGTGTATCTTCATTATGTGCAATATTTGTAGTGGAAAATCACTCCCAAGGCAAACATCAGCTTGATAAAGACTCCTTTTTTTAATTCCTCTCATTAGCACTGCTGTGGAAACAATTCCGTTTTGAAGAATTTGTGGAGTTACAGTGCTGATAACTCGGTGAAAATGAGCTTTTTTTAGATGGGTCAGAAGGCAGAATTTTAATATTGGATGCCAAGAGTGTAACATATTCTTGATACTTGTTTTATGAACCAGTCTGGAGAGGTTGTGTGGCTCCTGGTTGTCTGTTGGAATTGATAAATTGGATCAGATCATATATCAATGCTATTAACCTGCCCAGAGGGTTGAGTGAGGCACAGAAAGGTTTAATGGCTTTTGGCATCTGTTGAAGCCTTTAAGATGCTCGTATTCTAGAGCCGTGGAAGCTGTCCTGAATTCTTCTTGAACACAGACATAATTAGAACTGGTTCTAAACCTAAATCACACGTGAAGTTTACAGCAAGCAGGTGAATTAATTTATATTGAAAAGAATAAATCACTGTATGGAAGGGTGTCCCCACCCCTTAAATTAGCTTCGGTTTTAAATCAAAGCTCAGAGACTTTCCTGCTGTCATGGGAAAAATAAATCTGAACAACAAGGCCCTGCTGCTTCAACAGAGCTCTGTAAGACCCGAAATTTGAGCACAATGCAATGCCCAGAACTGCTGAACTGTTCATTAGGCTGGAAAATGNGTATGGAAGGGTGTCCCCACCCCTTAAATTAGCTTCGGTTTTAAATCAAAGCTCAGAGACTTTTCCTGCTGTCAGGGGAAAAATAAATCTGAAAAACAAGGCCCTGCTGCTTCAACAGAGCTCTGTAAGACCCGAAATTTGAGCACAATGCAATGCCCAGAACTGCTGAACTGTTCATTAGGCTGTCAGATGATCCTTGAAGTCCCTTCCAACCCAAACCATTCTGTGACTGAGGCTGATGATCTGCTTGGGGAAATTCTGGTGTCATTCCTTTTGAGACCCCATGCAACAATTATTTAGAGCCCCTCTGGTTGTACAAGAGAGAAATGATTTGTAGAACCTGGCCAGAAAAGCTGCAGATCTGATAACAGCCACTGCTGATCTCATTCTTCTTAATTTAACTCTCTTTTCCTCCCTTTCTTAATAAGTTTTTCCATGTAGGTTTGTGCAGCCGCCTTTTACAATTAAACAAGTATTGTATTAACAATAAAAATATTGTTAATTACTCCCAAATTTTTAAACTCAAGATTTTTCTGGTTTGTGATGACTCTTTGGGTGTTCTCTCCTTCAGAGAGAATTTCAGGAAGGGCAGAAGCAGCTCCTTGTCCCTGGGGGAGGATAACTTTAAAAACTCTGCCTGAATCCCACCATGTTTTAGCTGAGCTCAGCTTTAAGTTGATAATTTGAAATTATTAAATATTCTTCTTTTAATTCTTCTTCAATTCATTCATTCATTCTTCTTCAATTCTTAAATTTTTTCTTTAAATTCTTAGTTCTTAATTGTTAAAATTCCTTAACATTTTTAGATCTCTGTACTTGAAAGAAGTTTATGGAGAAGGGCTTAACTGTAGGAATTGCCTCTGCCTTATCCTTAATTAGTGGCTCATTAGGCACACCTTCACATTTAGAATTCTTTATCTGTGGTTGTGGAGTACAGTGTCCCAGAAGAGGCCGTGTT
>VYZR01041348.1:9187-23834 GCA_013400675.1 Oxylabes madagascariensis | reverse complement strand
AGGGACATTTAGTTTACGTGGATTAATAAAATTCAGGAAAAGAATTTTCTAGTGAATCTTGAAGGCAAGTCAGAGTATGAATCCGGCCTACTTAGATGCAGAGAAGGTTCTGAAAAGAAACATTACCTTATGTTGATGATAATCAGATGTATGTTGTCCTCCAGCTTATTACAGAGTGAATCTCTGCATTTTGCAGTTAGTGTTCTATAAAAAGAATATTATAAAACTTGATTATCTTGTTTTACAAACAAAGCAATAAGAACGCTCTGGTGTCTCAATGTTATCCAGAGAGATGTTGCTTTGTTGGTGGGATAAAAGGTTATTGGGCAGCTGTGGCAATACAGAATAGACCAAGCCCATATTCCACTACATCTGCATATAAATTTGTGTGGATTGAGTTGCAGGAGAAGTTTTTAAAACAAACAAAAATAGAGAAAAAAATGCCCCATTCTTGGTGGCAAATAACAATAAAATATATCTCTTCAGTCTAACAAGAGTTTTTCTTTGCAATGATATTTGTTTTATTTTATAATTTGAGGCAGCTATTTTAATTAATTATAATTTGAATAAATTCTGATGCAGCAAAATGGGTAATTCTGTTTCCTATAAAATGCCAACAAAAATTAACTTTGTGGAACACATCCAGAACTAGGTTTCATGGAACCTAAATAGTCTTAGATATGTTGATAGGATGAGTGAGTGCAGAAAGCCACAGGTTGTTGTGGCTCCTATCCCAAGAGGTCTTTTTCTTCAGATCAACTCCCCTTCAGGGCTGCTTGCCCTCAAACATTCACTTGTAAGACCTGACCCTAAAATTTAGGTAGGAATTGCTTGGTGACTAAGCAGTATCATGACAGATTGAAATTCAGATGCCTTTCAAATGCAAAGTGAAATACATCAGAAGGAAGGATTTGAACCATTCTTCCACATTAGCAGGTCTGAACTACCAGGGAAAAAACGGGGACCAATGTAAGCAGCTGAAAGGAAATTTCTGCTCAACATCCATCATTAATCAAAAACCTGTATGAAGAATATGCATAAAGAATATGAAGGAAAATAAGATGCTCAACAGACAGAAGAGTATCTCTCACAGAGCCAGCAGGAAAGCAGGATACTTAATACTCTGTAGTGTTTGCTCAACACTGTAATGAAGATAGCATACAGTTACTGGAACTTTTCCAGGTTTTAAGACTGAGAAATGAGACCAGCTAAGCTTAAAAAGTGTGTGGAATGCTGATTTCTTGTTTTGCTTTGTTTAAAATTTTCCCTGTTATGAATATCATTCCCTCAAAGCATTGAAGAAATTAATATTTACTCTTTTTTTGTGCCATGCAGAACCTGAAGCGAGTGGCTGAGACATGGATGGATGAGTTTGCAGAGTACATTTACCAGCGACGGCCGGAGTACAGGCATCTCTCAACTGGTGACATCTCTGCCCAGAAGGAGCTGCGCAGGCACCTTAAGTGTAAAGATTTCAAGTGGTTCATGGCTGCAGTGGCTTGGGATGTCCCCAAATATTACCCTCCTGTGGAGCCTCCACCTGCTGCCTGGGGGGAGGTGAGGAATAGTTCAAATTTAAATGGATCTTAACATTTTAGACTGTGGGAAATTAAAATTATTAAATCAGAGTAAACCTGATGGTAAGTAGTGTTATTAAGGAAGTTCACAGTGGTTGAAACAATCCCTGAACTATCCATTAAAATGAGAAACTGTCATGTCTTAGAACTATTACTGTTGCTTTTGTAACTCATTACAACTTAGTGTGTACAGGGCATATGATGTATGAACAATGAGGACAAGAATGAGGAAAAAAGTATGTAGCACTCATTACTGCATGTCGCAGAAGATTTTAGATTCAGAGAATCACCTTAGTAAAAAGGAGGTCTGAATTCACTGCTTGGGATTTTTTGCGTATCTACTGGTATACCTCCTCCTGTCCCTACAAGGACAATTGTGTGCAGAGGGAATTAGGTTTGCTCACACGTGAAATGTGACAAGCAAGGCCTGGATACTTTCCTTTTAAAACGACTGATTTTGCTCAGCTGTTCTCTACATTCTGTAGGTGCTGTCATCACTGAGTACCAGTAGCAGACAAATACAATTTCTCCATTGATGGATGAGGGCAGGGAGAGACCACAAGAGAGAAGCCAATATCTGAGCATCACTCCAGAGCAGGGGCTGAGGAAACAGCCAGCTGCAAATCTCCACCTGTGATCTAAGATGTTCTGCATTCAGACCTCTCTGAAGAGCAGAGATGTAGCAAACCTTGCTTTGACAGTTTGTTTTGTGCAGAAGAAATGAGAACACAAGGAGTGCCAGGAGAGGAAATTACTTCCTTAGTTGCACTGAAAAATTGCTGTGGCCTTTGCCCCCAAGAACTACAGCAGCTTCACTCCACTGATAGGTCGCACACAGAGAGCTCTTTCCTCTCAGTTCATTAAGATATATAAAGAAGGCTTCACTCTCCCAGTGTATTGGGCTACTTTAAAAAAAAACATAGGAATAGCTGTACTGTGAATTCTAACCTTCTCTGATTTTTTGGGGGATATGTTCTTGGGACTGTCAGAAAATTAACTTTCATATTTGAAACCAGTGGATGAAGTTGAAACTTTGACCAAAACATTTGGTAAGGTCAGACACAAGTCTGCATATTCCCAGTGGTCAAGACTGGACCATGAACTTCTCAGCATAGGTACCTCTACTATTCTCCATAATTTCCTTTTAGAAAGGCAAATTACCTTTCATAGTGAAAATCATAGTGAGATTTTTAAAATAACTTTCTCTGGTACTGGCAATCCTTAATTCTTCTTTATAAGCTATCAGTTACAGATGTTCAAAAAAACTCCCATTTATGTGTCTTACTGTTTGCTACTTCTTGGCAGTAATGAATTCCTTAAAGTTAAAGTTTCTTCTTTTTGGTCCTGCTGCCCACGCTTTATGAGATTAATGTGTACTGAGAGGTAAGGAATTTATCAGTGGAAGTCAGGCTGGATCAGATTGCTGTGACTGCTACTGTGATCTTTCTTCACCATCTTTCACATGTATGCATGGGTGTCCTTGGAGGACTGGGATCAGGAGATGTGTAATTTCTCTGGCCAACTGGACAATCCGTGACTCAATCAAGAGGGTCTAAAAGGAGGAGCTTGTGATTCAGGCATTCATTCTTTTCACAGCAATATTAATATAATCTCTGCATAAACCCAATTATTTTTAACAGTAAACCAAAATCATAGCCACGGTGTGAAATCTGTGCCTTAAAAGCATTTACTAAGTTCTTAGGAAGGATGTGAAGACAAAATATTTTCTTTTTTGTCTAAAACATACTTTCTCTAAAATAACAGGAAGAGAACTTTCAGCCCTACTTCACCTGTTTTTCCTGAGACTGTCACATTCCTGTGCAGTTCTAATTAATTTGTTGGCACTTGCAAGGACCTTGAAAAACCTTGAAGGTCAATGGCTGTGAGAAGCTGGAAGAGGGAAGCAGACTGTAATGTTACTGCTTTGTAAGAATCATGCAGCTCTAGAAACTTTGCTGATTATACACACCAAAAGTCTATGCCAACACTGACTGTCATTTAGTACCCTCTCTGCTTCCATTTGGAAATATTTTACATCTGCTTGCCTATGCTAGTTTGAGAAAGAGTGAACAACAAAGTACGCAGGCAGGTTTGGCTCTAGTATTTTGATACCTAGCTAGTAAAAGCATGTGGTGTAAAAGCAGGCGTCTCATAAACAGCCTCTGCTCAGCTCCTATTTTTTTGCATACACATTTATTTAAAATCTGACTCTTCCGTTTCTTGAAAAAATCTGTTTATGATAGAAAAGAAGGACATTTGGAAAACAAAAAGCAATCTTTTTTACTACACTTGTCATGGCCTTATCTCTTATGTGTGTTTTGTGCCTTTTGTCCTTGTAGCTGACAGGGTGTACATACCCTTGATAATCTGTTCTGCCTTGTAACATCTGAAATATGTGCAGTAGAGCAATGTAACAGCAAATCCAGACAGATAAAGGTTAGTGAGACTGTCTGTTCTGTGTTTGAGTGAGGTAACTGTACTCTTTTCCACCGTGGAAAAGAGGAAAGTTTTCAATTAGGTTTTGTCTTACTCTTTTGAATATAGTGGAATCTGGTACCAGTTGAAAACAGTAATACCCATCCCATGCTCTTTCTATGACAGAATAATTTATTTATAATATGTATTTGAAGTCCTGCTGCCTAAAACAATAGGTGTGAATTGGACATGAGGTGTTTTCTTAGGAAGTACTCATGAATCTACAAGCTGTGATCCAGCATGAATATATTGTGCAGATATCACAGCTTCCAATATCTTTGAAAACACATTTTACAGTTCATCAGTTATATAATATCAGACATTGTCATTTATTTTAGATTTCATGAGTTCTATAATCAAGGTGGTACAAAAATGTTGTTTTACTCAGTCCAAAGGGTATTATTTAATCTTGGTTTCACTTGCTGTTACATGAACTTCAGTAATTTAATGAGGAGGTGTCTCAGTCACTGCAGCAGTGCTAAGCTGTAGAACCTGAGAGTACTCCTTTCTCAGCCCCAAACTCATGGATTTTACAGAACTGTTTTACAGCACTGACATGAAAATGTCGCACATAAAGTCAAGTGGCACATTTGAAAAAAGATGAAAGCCTAAGAACTCAATAACTTCTCTTTCGGTTATTTTCCTTTTTTTAAAATGTGTCATCCTCATACCCATAATGAGTCAATCTGAGCCCAGCAAGTGTCACACATCTGTTGTACAAAAGCGGTGTAACCCCGCCCTGTACAGACTGAGTGCTGCACAGCTGGACTGTTCAAATTCTTTTATCAGGATCAATGTCACACTGAATAAGAGTCCTGTGTTTCTTCAGTGAGGTTTTTGGCAGTGCTTGACTTCTTTACCTTTGACTTTTTCTTTTTTATGGCTCACACAAAAGATAAATACTTCTAAAATTACTGTGTATCAGTTGACAGAAGAAGTGTCTCATTTTTCCTAATTTGATCCATAGACATTGATAGTCCTTAGGGTTATCTGAGAATGTAAGCCGTGCACTAAAAGTGGCTCTAAGTGCTGCTCAAACAAAAAAAAGTAACATAAAGGAATATTGCTAATGTCTTCTAAGAGTTAAAGCCATTTTCATATTTAAGGTATTAAATCAGATGTAGGGAGAGTATTATATAAACTGATAGCACAAGGTGCTTCTGTTGTTGCTGTATCCCTAAGGATTGTCCTAGCACCATCTCCACAGTCGCTGTTCATGGATGACCATACTGAACGTAGAGTTGTCTTTAGATTACTGCACTTTGCCTCTTTCTGCATTTGGCACAGAGAGTTTCATGTCATGGTGAGCATGCAGGGCAGCTCCCAGAACCCCTCGGAGTTTGGCTGTCCTGCTCCGGCTTACCCCTCCCTGGCTCCATGAAGGCTGAAGTGGACCTGGGTGACAGCCTGGCTCCAGTGCAGGCAGGCCAAGGCTGCAGGGACATCAGCTACTACATCAACAGCAAGTCTTGCATGAACTCATTTGCCTGGGAAAAGTTGTAGAGTTTTAGAATTATCAAAGAATATTGATCAGTATAACTGCTGGGCGTTAGGAAGCTGTATTCTCTATGCTTCTGCACTTCATCTGCTCTCTGTAAGGACTACAGTGCCCATAGTGAGTCAGGATGGCATTCCAAGAACTGAGTATGTATAATGACTTACAGATAGCGTCCTGTGCTTTTGTCAGAATTTGTTTAATTCTGAAACAGCCTTTAATACCACCACTAACCATCCTTGTCAGTCCATACATCGAAGTCCTTGGAAACATGATTTTCCTTTACACTTATCTGTATGTACAAATGATGGCATTTAAGGCAGAACAAAAAAGATTCGTATGTAGCAACTCAATGCCCTACCTGCATGGCTGATAAAATCTGTCTCCTGTCCATCCCTGGTCTTGCAATTGCACAAATAGGAATTTTGAAAACATGTTAGGATCACTAGCTATTTGTTTTCTAATTGTAACTCATAACCTCAAAAATCCTAAATCCATTGTGCTGTGTGACTGAAGACAAGGCAGTTCAAAAGCATATTGGTGTATAAATGAGAAAAAAAAGCCCTGTGCTTCTGCTTTCCTTCCTTTGTTCGTGGAAGCATCTTAGGGGATTTGCAGGCTGTGTGGTGCTGATGCTTGGCAGAATGTTCCCCGTAGCTCTGGCTCTGGCATGATGGCTCAGTTCAGTTTCTAGCAACTGCCAAGGCCACACAGAAGCGCCGCAGAACAAAAGCACAGACTGGACTGAAATGCCTTATTACAAAAAGAAAACAATAAACAAACCATGACCCCTCTGCAGCTGAAAGGATGAAACAAAAAAAGGATGAGCTAACATGTAAGCTGCAAAAAAAAAACAGAGGAAAAACTAACTCAAGCAAACCTTTCAGGAGCAGAGGGAAGAGCGGAGGAAATAAAGAACGTGAGACAGATTCCAGCAGTGAAGCAACTAAATGTAGCTTCAGCTCAAGCCTTTTCCAGAAGTGGACTGAACACATTTACTGCACAGTCCAAATGACAGAGACTAGGATGGAGCAATGCCATCAAGACAAAATTATGAAAGCCTTTTAATGCAATAAGCATTAATTGAATGTGGAGTGTATTCACTGTCATTTTACAATTCTGAATCACATAAATATACCCAATTATTGTTAGCAGTTCCATTATAATTAACTTGCATGCTGTAAGAACTGAACTGATGTATCATTTAATTTTCTATTAGACCAGAAATCTTTATCTATACAATGGAAATTTAAGTGCATTGAGAAATGATTGAACATTCTCCAAAAAAATTATACTTGGAGAAGGTATTTCACATGAAACTTTAAAAATATGACATTAAATTCTATTCCCCTCATTATTCTTTCCTGCCTCTCTTGCTGGGTGATATGAAAATGAAGGTTGTTGAGAACTAATTACCTTTCATCTTTTTTGTTGTGGGGCTGCCCAGTGGTAGATTTCTGTATCTGGTTGTGCGTATGAACAGCTAGTATTTTACCTCATCTTTAGCAACTTTTATTATATTGAAAAAAGAGAAAATATCCTAGAACTGGGCTGGTCCAAATTTTTTTTAAAGGCTTCTCTGAGTTCTGGTGAAGGATCAAAGGTTCTGGAGGCAGTTGTTCAAACTGATGCTCCCCTATCTTTTGCCCAGTCTGCAATTTTCTAAGCTAAACAAATGCACCTCCTGAAACCTTTCCTGAGAGTGACAGTTTTTACATTTTCTCACTACCTGTTGCTTTCCCATCTGTGTAAATCTTTCTTGATCACGGTGAAAAGACTTGATCCCCTTCCTCCAGAATCAGAAAAAGAGCAGAGTAGCTCTAGCATGTGTCTTGCATGCACAAGGATTTCCCTTCCTCACAATGTTCTATGCAATGCTGAGAAGTTTTCCGTCCTTAGGATGTGTGTGAGGTATGCAGTGGCAATGTGTACATTTGTCTGGCATATTATGGCACCATCAGTGACTTTTATGGTTTTTTTCATGAAAAAGTACAAATGACTACTCAATTTTATCTCCATTCAGCATCTAGCTTTCTTTTAAAAAAGGATCAATGTAGCATCCATAATGTCAAAATATGCACCTGCTTTCTCTATACTATACATTTAGAATTTGTGTGTGTTTCTATGCATTTTGATTACTCAGTTTCTGTTTATCTCATTGAGAGGGTAAGTTTTTTTAAGAAATCTTTTTCATTATGGAGGTGTCTAAAGGATTTTTAACTAGTCCAGCTAAGGTACTCAAGGACAAATGTGCATGGATTTGCAATACCAGGTTAGGATTTTGCTCTTTTTGCTGGCAGTGGGCAAATCTCCTTTTCAACCCAATGTTTCAAAGCAAATTTACATGTCAGCAGTAGTACATAACTGGTGTGATTGATAGTCATAGATTAATTGTTACTCAGTTGCTTCAGCCTCAAGAACAAGATTTTCCTTTTAAGAACAAGTTACTGCAATGTTTGCAGCAGGCATGCAGGAGGAGCCTCCATGGGTAAGCATAGGTTTCAGTACAGATTTGTTAAGTACTTTTTAAAAGCCTAAGTTTCAGTGCAGATTTGTTAAGTACTTTTTAATTTTATGCACTACGGGAAGTAATGTGTGACCTTATCTACAATGGTGTTCTTGTGTCAAAGTAAGAGCATGGAATGGAGCAGGGCATGCCTGAATTTTTAATGCATACTGACTGCTCCCATGCCTGGGAGAGACTCATACAGAAATCAGTTCCTTCTAATACTGTTGATCTCTCTTGCTCTCATAGGATGGAAGAAGCAGTCAGACAAGCTCTGAACTTCTCAGACACCTTTTCTCTTAGGTTTTTTTTTTGTGAAGATATTTCATACTTTTCATTTGTTAAGTAGAATATTTCAAACCTTGCTTCTTCTGAAGCTGCTCCTAAAAAGAGTAGTTCATTCCAGGACATGGCTCTCTACCCTGTATAAAGTAATTTTTACGTTTTACGTAACTGATGGTCAATCTCAAGTCCTTCAGAGCTAAACTCCTAACCTGGGCTCAATTCTGCAGCCCAGTTTAATGTTGCTGCTTGGTTTTGCAGATTCGAAACGTGGCAGCCAACCTCTGTGTGGACAGCAAACACGGAGCCACAGGGACTGAGCTGAGGCTGGACATCTGTGTGAAGGACGGCTCAGAACGAACATGGTCACATGAACAGGTATTTTAATAGTGGAAAGTGAAAATCAGGGTAACATTGTTGCTTCCCTGTCCCAGTTTTTAAACATTTTCTGAGGGCTTCTCTTTTTCTTAAGCTATAACAGAGTGTAGAAATAATTCTTGAATTTTTGCTGAACTCAATGGCTTTTACAAAGTACTGCTTAACATAACCTCAGAAATTACAACAGTCACCTGGGTTGTCTTCATTTCCAAAAGGAATTGCAATGCCCAGAGAGCTTTTTGAGGCCTCATTCTCCCCCACTGTGTCATGAAAACATGTTGATTTTGGTTGAATTACCTGAAAATATTTTAACTATAGTACCAGGCCTTTTACAGCTCCAGTCATTGTCTGTTTTTATGCTTTTATCTCAATAAGCAGTTACATTTTAAACAAATATGGGGCATAAGTGAGATAAATGGGTAAAAGCAAGCAAAAAAGCATTTTGAAAGACCAGGAATTATAAAGACTCAAAAAGCACTTTTATGTAGGTTGATTAGGTAGAAAACTATTAGTTCTCAGGAGTATGGAGGAAAAGAGCTCCAATTTTTACTCATTGTGAGTGCCATAGGAAAGGGATCGTGACTTACAGGCCGTGGGTCTTGCCAGTGTGAGCAAGGAGAATCCAGATGAAAAGTGCAACCTAACAGTTTATTAGCAAATTTAGTGAGCAAGTCTTTCATAGGAAAAGGTCCTAGATTAGTAAAAGATTCCTAATGCTGTGGAGAAAAATTGACCAGCCAGTCACACATGACACTTCATAAAAACTTAAAAGCTCTGGAGAGAAGAGTTCTGAGGGGTATTTGAAGTGCTGAGGTCAAAAAAGCATGCTCTGAGAATACTGAGAAATGTAGGAGGAGAGCTGCAAGTGCATGAAACCAAGAAGCTGAAGGATTGGTTCAATTTAGGTAAGTGCCAACATGGCAAAAAAGGAAGCTGCTGAAAGAAGAGTTATTCAGATAGCTACCAAAGATACTGCATGGGGATAGGGTGCCAAGACTAGGTAAGTATAGTTCAGTTTTGTTTCTGAAAGGCATACGGCAATTGAAGAAGTTAATTGAAGGAAGTTGTATGGTCCAGACTAGACCCATCACAGTGTTCTCTGGCTTTAAAATCTGCAAAGCTCCAAACCCTCCTCAAGAAGGGAGGGGGAATGCTGAGCCTGCCAGATACGAGAAAGGAGTAAAAACAGTTGGATGAAGAGGTGAGAGAAGAAAAATATGTTAGCAGAGAAAAAGGAGACTTGAAATATTCTTTAAAAAAGAGTAAAAGCTGGAACAAAGGGGAAATGACACAAAGGGAAAAGGATGTTAGGGGGGAATCCATGTTTCAGCGTACTCCAGGATGCTGCAGCGTTTGGGATCTGACTGGATCTAAAGGTCTTACTCTGTGCTAGGGACACAAAGTGACATCGTTACAATCAGCAGGTGAAGCTAGCACAAAAGGAGTTCAACCAGCCAGCTCCTCAGATCCCAGAACCAGAGCTGGGAAGCCTCAAGCACTTCGGTGCTCCACGTGTGCCCCAGGGACGGCACGCACGGATGGTCTCCGCCGGGCTGGTGGGGAGCAGCGCGTACGCTCGCATTGCCGGGGAGCGCGGCACGCACACTTCCCGGGAGCGCGGCACGCACACTTCCCGGGAGCGCGGCACACTTCCCGGGAGCGCGGCACGCACACTTCCCGGGAGCGCGGCACGCACACTTCCCGGGAGCGCGGCACACTTCCCGGGAGCGCGGCAGACACACTTCCCGGGAGCGCGGCACACTTCCTGGGAGCGCGGCACGCACGCTTCCCGGGAGCGCCTCATCCCGGCGGCGCTGCGGCTGCGCTGCGGCAGGCGGGCAGCAGGGGGCAGCGCGGCCCAGCGGAACGGGCCCGCCCCGGCCAGCCGCCTTCAGCGCCCCTCGGGGACCTAACCCCCTCAGGGGCAGCGCCCCTCAGGGCCAGCGCCCATCACGGCCTAACCCCCTCAGGGCCAGCGCCCCTCAGGGCCAGCGCCCATCACGGCCTAACCCCCTCAGGGGCAGCGCCCCTCAGGGGTAGCTCCCATCCCTGCCTAACCCCCTCAGGGCCGGCCCTGCGCTGGTGTCACACTCGTCTGTGGGGCGTCAAACCCCGGGCCAGCCTCACAGAGCTCTTCTTCTTCTTTATATCTCACGGAATTTGTTGCCTGCAAGGGTTCTGCATGCGCCAGTGGAAACCGGCAGTATTAATGGAAGTATTAAGTATTTTATTATCATATTTCGAATAGCATGGATTGATGCTGAGCGGGACTTGTAACTTCTGGTAAAAATTTACAGAGTTCAGTGGCAAGCTATAGTAGCTTAATGCGACCAGTGCAACAGGCATCAGTGCCAGACAGAGATGATCCTTTGTGCCACTTGATTCATGTCATGTTACCAGGGCAGGAATTAAATGCTGACAATGTCAGCCCCCGTGCCAGGGGCACAGCCCTTTAGCAGACCCCAGGAGAGAAAGATGACCTTCCACCTCCGGGCTGTGCGAGCCCCATTGGACAAGCAGTGATCAAAAGGTTTGTGGGGCACTTGCAGACTTTCTGGTAAACAGGAGATGGGTGAGAAGTGAGGATGTGTCACAGTGCTTTCTAGAAACTTCCCCAAAATTAAGAGCCAGAGGCAAAGAAAAGGGATGGGAGGGTATGTCATGGCACTGCATTCTTCCATCTCTGTCTTCCCAAAGCTAGGCTTCAGGGGAAACTGAGACCCTGCTGAACTGATAACCAACAGCAAAGGAAAATGACAGGTATCACTGTCTCTTACCAAGTTCCCCAGCCTTGCCAGGGAATGGGTGGACAGGCACCATCTCTAACATGGCTCAGTAAGTGCCCAGCTCTTTCTTCTCTACTTGGGGCTATAGTTCAAGCCAGAGCCCAGCTCTGAAACGCGGGGTTTCATCTTTGGATGAGGGTACATGTTGTCCCCTCAAGTGTAATGGCACAGTCAAAGCACAGCGCCAGCTGACGGACCCCAGCCAGACAGTGAGTAATTGAGCGATGTTGCCAGGCTGGAAAGCATTAATGGCATCAAAAGGGCCTTTGTCCTACAGACAGTCCCAGGCCAATGGCTCTATCAGGCAATCATTCTTCAGGCCCTGTGCCAATTATAAACGAAGCTGGAAAGCTGTGTTTCCCAGTTACTGTGTGACACGGCTCAGCTATATGAAAAGGCAAAGTATGAGGGCTGAGGGGTTGCTTGATGGCAAATGCAGGGGATGGGGCTGTGTTTTGCAGACTCTGGTATGAGAGAAGGCAAAGGACAAGAATGAGCATCCACGGAGCCAGGACAGAGGGTTTCTTGGGTCCAGCAGGAAACAATGAACAGCAATCCCATGCATTGCAGGTGAAGAATCAGCCTGCTGTTCATTAATAATGTGTCTGGGAATTTTGTGCAGCCTTGTTTCAAATCAACAAGCAGTCCGAAATGAATAAAGTGCAAAAAGGGTACAAAAAGGCTCAGCCATTTCTTGTAAAAGCTGACATAGTTTGTTCCTAACAAAGGAACAACAAAATATAAAGCGACAAGTGGTGGCAAAGCAGAACATAATATACTCTGGGCTCCAGCTAGTAACATGTAGCATTGTTGGACATTATGCAGTGGAGAGATAATATTTATATTGGCCAGATTCAGTGTTAACTAAAGGAAAATTGTTGTTTAAAAGAGGAAAGCTTAAAATTATGAGATTGGAAAGACTGTACACCTTCATGTTGTGTCTGTAATTGGAAGATCTTAATGCTAATTAGGTATATAGAGAAGTATAACCTTTTTTTCTGATTTTTTTTTCCTCTTCTCGGTCCTAAAAGTGAGTTCCTGTCCCTAACAAGGTTGATTTTATAATAATATCACTAGGGAGAAGACATACTTGTTGATTTAAAAGTAAAACTGTTTTTAAAAAACTGGGGGATAAAGAATGAGGAAGAAGAATCTAAGCTAGTCTAAACACTGAGATCTAGTATTACACAGATTCTGGTTTTCAGTGGAAGAGAATAAACACACCCCCCCACTGTTACTAAGTCTTGACCTGCAAACAGGACACAGTCCTGGCAGTCTTTAGAATCCACAGAGGAGTGGAAAGAGCAAAGGAGTAGTCTGGATCAGTATGATCTGATTTAAAGGCTGGCTTGAGCTCTTTCAGGTGTACTGATGCATTCAGTGGGGTAGTAGTCCTCAGGCCAAGGTCCAGAGAGCAGCAAGAATTGGTCCCTCAGCTCACCACTCATGCACAGAATGAGAAATATGGTGAGCCACCCACTGGGAGAGATGAGGATGGTCCTGAAATAGGATCTCTCTCTGCAGTAGTAGCAATAAGAGTGAGAATATCACAGAAGCACTGTTCCACACCATTCCTCTAGGTATTTGTTATTCATCACTTTGAACTCTAGGTTTATTACATGTCTGTGGAAAGGTAAAGGATAAAATGAAGAAAATGGCTTTTGCTAGCTTTTTGTTAAGGAAAATTGTCTCAGGCTTTCCTTTTCCTGAAGAAACAGCAGTGTAGTTTTTTTCTGTACCAAATCTTACTTCTGTTTTTGCTTGTGAAATGGTGAGTTATTGGAGGGAGTCCATGATGATGCTTCAAAGAAACATGAATAAAAGTGGAAAAATATTTAACCCTTTGAAAAGCAGAAATTGCTTTGAAAACGAGGTTAAAGCTGCCCACTGCATTTTGCTGCAGATAAATGTAAGATGCACTCTGGGAAATGGAAGAAATAAGCAGGACACAGAGACAGATTAAGAAAGCGCTCTCTAGAAAACCTACAATGCAGACGTAAATAGGGAGTAACAGCAGCTAACAGAGAGAACAAGGGCTTACAGTAAGACACAGAAAAAAAAAAGGTAAATATGCTTGTATTTAGGGCCTACAAGCCAAGAGAGACAGTAACACCTTTCAAATGTAGTATTCAGAGGATGGTACAGCATTGAAGATGCAGTATTTTTAAGAGGTGTTTCTTTTAGGAAGACCATGGAAAGAAGATAACTATAGCAATGAAAAGGTTAAAACCTGGGGATCAGTACAGAATTATTCGGAATCAGACCCACATTATGTTTATTAAGCTTCAATTTATAGCTGGTTCTATCAGGGAATGTACACACTGGAGGAGCAGTGTGCAAGATAAGGGCCAAAAGGAAGCTGAGATGAGGTGCTGGAGACAGTCTGAACTCAGTATGGGGAGCTGAACTCAGTATGGGGAGCTACTTCTCTGGATAACGAGCCTGCATGCAGTTCCACGTGAACCATCTCAGCTGAACAGTTTCTGCTAGCAAAGTTTGCTCATTTAAAAAGAGCTTCACTTTCTCAGTGTTACGTTTCTTTTTTTTTTTCCTATGGCAAATCAAAAGTCGTGCAGAAAGCCAAAGAATAGCGCTCACTCAAAAAAAGAAAAGAAAAAAAAAAGAAAGAAAGAAAAAGAACCTCACAGCTCTTGACAGTGCTTCTAGGTAGTAATTTACAGCCTGCAACCTCTTTTCTGCAAGGATTGGTCCATAGAAAGGAAAATGCACTCCACGTCTTTAAATTTGATGCTGTCAGACCTGTCACCTTCATCTGATGATTGAAAGACTGCAGTGTCACAGCATCACTTCAGACAGCTGGTGTCTAATTGAGAAGGATTCCTCTATTAACTGTGACCCTCTGTGACTCCTCTCAGGCAGTGAGAAAAAGGGCTTTGACAAGCTGCCTGTAGCTCACAGGTTTCACAGTAGAAAGATGAAGATCATTTAGCATGTGTTGTTTGGGGAAAAAAGACAGTTGAGAGAGGCTATGATAATAACAGTGTCCCCTATAAACGGAAGGAAACTGCTCATTAAACGTAGGAAAGAGGCTGTGATGGGAAGATCTCTCTGGGCAGCTTGTTCAGACCCAAATGAGAGCTACAGGAACATCACTGGCGGCAGTTTTCTGAGTGCTAGGCAGCTGAAA
>VYZR01041344.1:0-10402 GCA_013400675.1 Oxylabes madagascariensis | reverse complement strand
CTTCCAGAGAGAGGTCTTTCCTGAAATGTTGGGAATGCAGAGCTGTGCTTGGTCTCTAGCACTGGCACAGGCTGAGGGTGGTTCATGGGTGCCCTCCATCCAGGTCTGAACTTTGGGATTCAGGAGTGCTGAGGATGATGCTGTGTGATACAACATTGATGCCTCATTCTCCCCTGCATTAACTGTGGTCTTACCAGGGCTGCACTCTGTGGATCTCAAGCCACAGCACTGGGGAGCTGCACTTCCCTGCAGGTGAAGGCAATACCTTGCTGAGGAGAAAGGGATGGATCTCATGGCTCACAGCCTTTAAACAGGTTCCACATCCCGTGCCCACTCTCACATAGCAAACGTGGGTGACTTGCTCGAGGGTGACTTGCTGCCCTGCTGCCCTAGATCCACTGCAATGATTGTTAAAGCTTTGCTTTAATAACAACAAATCATTGCTCAGTTATGAGGTCCAAAATTACTTGCACAGATCATGTGAATGAAACAGGGCCCACAGGCCAAAGGGTGATGATGGGCAAAAGTAGGTAAAAGCCCTTTTGACCATCAGCTCTCAGATTTACCTGCACTGGTAGAATGGTTTGCAACACTGGCCCAGAAATCTTCTCCAGTGTGAAAGAGTTTTGTGCTAGAGCATCATGTAAATTATTGAAGGTTTCTGTTCAGACAGGACTTTGATTAGAATTTTGCTCATATTATTACAAACTCCCATCCTTCACATCCTTCCCTGGCTGGAGAGAGTTCGGCCAGGGCCACCTTTGCCGCATTTAATCAACCTGGGCATATTAACTACAAATTCCTGCAATGCTTGAAACACTTAGGTCTTAAATACATGCCCATAACTGATGATTACTAATTTTTTTATTAGGAAATTTATCAACAGGATTGAATCATCCCCCACTCAGGTTGGCATTGGAATGAATTACATTCATTCCCAAAGTTTTAATAGTGACCTGAGACATTCCCTTCAGCGTTGTACAGGGATGTCTTACAAATAATAACTAAAAACTAAGCTATGTCAAACCATGACAAAGGTTCACTGTAAATGTCAATGAGGTACAACAGTATGATAACCTCATTTTAATGAAGAAAACTGAATCCTGATATTTTCAGCCCCAGGCCAGCAATCCAGTTTGCTCTCTTTCCTGTGCTTTCTGCACAGACTTCACCACACTCATGGAGCTGAGGGACTGTAATGTTAATTTCTGGATTACTCGCCCTGTTACACATCGTGGCATCTTTTTCACCACCCGCTGGGCATGTGTTTCAAAAAATGATGTTTCAATGGAGGTGCAAGGGGAATGCTCCTCTCCAAATGTGACAGTGTTCATGTTGGAAATTAAATCATTCGACCTCAAAAATTACGGGCATGGCAGATGGGTGGGGATCATAGTGGTCTAAACTTGCAAAGCCGTCATTCATGTCAGGTGTCAGAGTTTCAGAAGGTCCCTCTTGAAATGCCTCCAGGGCCTCACTTAGCGAGTGCTTAGACATCTCTGACAGTGCTGCCTTAGGATATTTCAGGTTGGTGACTGGCTGGGGAAAATGCAGCTACAAGACTCCCCTGTAGCAGGGAGCAGAATTACCAAGAGCTGAACCAAAGTTTGGCCGACGGCTCCTAGAGTAACTAAGCCTGAATCTCTATATAGCAGAAAAAAAATTTAAAAATTCAGAGTGTAGTAGGAACTGGATCTGTCTTCAACCCCTGGAACCGTTCTGCACAGAGCTAATTTTGTAGCAGAGGGATATACAACAGTGCACAGAGCTTCTCCAGGGGGAAATAAAAATAGTCTTCTTATGCTAGTGATAAAAATGTCTGTTTCTATGTGTACACATCTTTGAAAGTCTTCGAGTAAAAAATTTGCTCTGCTTTTGTGTCACCACTTATAACACTCAGCTGTGACAATAGTTGAATAGCTGACCTGTGTCTGCACAGCCTGTTTCTGTAATTAAAGAGGCTGAAATGGTGGCTATAGGGGCAGAATTTTTTGAGAATATTCTAAAAATCATGCTGGCTAATCCAGATATTCATTGCTCTAATCCCATAAACAGTATGGGCTATCATGCCAGGAAGAGTTCCTAATTTCCATACTAGCCCTGCAGCAATAGGAAAAGCACTAAATATTCCTCTCACTATCTTCACTCATTTCCCTCTGAGGATGTTTTTAAACTATAGTCCTGCAAATATGTCGAACTCAGAGTTGTGTCAGGACAGCTGCTAATCATGTGGCAATGATGCCTTTTCTGATGGACGTTTCTGTTATTACAATTGAAGATTTGTCTCTTGAAATTAAGAAACAGTAATTAACGTATTTAGCGCCATGGGCTGATAGAATTGTTTTGACACTGGCTCTTGAAGAAACTGAAGCACTTCATCTTCCCTCCCAGCCCTGTCTTATATGGAGATTTCAGGAAAATAATTGAGAATTGTAAATCATCTGGGGCTATGGCTTGATTGCATTTGAGGTGACTTTTAAGGGTGAAGAAACATCTGGCACCTTTTAAAAAGTAAAAAGTTTGGTGAAGAAAATAGAGAAAAAAGAGAATACTAGCAAAAAGTGGTAAACATACAATCATCATAAAGGCAGAAAATGTGCCATGGAAGATTTTTATTTGTTGATATCATGAAACACTCAGCATCCTTAGGAAAAGCTGTTAGAAACAGACAAGTGGGGTAGTTCTGAAGGAGCGTGTTGGAGATAATCCTTCCGTCTCAGGTTTGTGGATTTCCTTCATGATCATGACAAACAACATAACTCTGCCCCACTTTTTCCTCTGTAAAGGAGGCTAGCATTGAGATGCTGCAGGGCTTCAATCTTTCCTGTGTGTATGATAATACACAAATAGGTGCAGATGTATGTAGGCACAGTATTTTGGGATGGCTCAGAAGTGGATGAACCAGAATAGGCCAGGACTGCTTGATGTACATGATGCAGGCTATGACAGCGAGTGTTTTTGCTTCTGGAGAATAAGGAACTTCCTCCTTTCTGAATCCACTTTTTTCACCCAGGAAGTGGAGCTACTAAATTGTAGCAGACTGTTGTNACTCTGCCCCACTTTTTCCTCTGTAAAGGAGGCTAGCATTGAGATGCTGCAGGGCTTCAATCTTTCCTGTGTGTATGATAATACATAAATAGGTGCAGATGTATGTAGGCACAGTATTTTGGGATGGCTCAGAAGTGGATGAACCAGAATAGGCCAGGACTGCTTGATGTACATGATGCAGGCTATGACAGCGAGTGTTTTTGCTTCTGGAGAATAAGGAACTTCCTCCTTTCTGAATCCACTTTTTTCACCCACTTCAAAAATAGCAGGAGTGGAGCTACTAAATTGTAGCAGACTGTTGTCATCTTCAAGATGCAAGACACAAAGCTGTCTTAATTTGCCCTGGAGGAGCATTTAGGAAGTGGAACATTTAAGTGCCCAATTCCTTCAAAAACACTGGACTGTTTAAGAACAGTCATGATGAAGGGGACCTTGACATAGAAAATCATCTTCTTTCAGGATAATACATATTAAGTGTGCATCTAAGCATACTTCTCAAAGCTGGCGCAGCCAGATCAGAAACAGCAAGAGAGAAAAGAGCAAGTGGTTTTGAGCACGCAGGAGAATCAAAGAAATAATCAGCACGGCCCTGTGGTAGAGATAGCATTGGAGTTGGGGGCTGACAAAATGATAACCGTGAAAGTACCAGGCTCGGGTCTTGTGAGCCTGAGAGGAGGTGACAGAGCTGTACAGAGATACAGCTGGGGTGTTAGATACATGGCACATGGAGGATCTGTCATTTCAAGAGAAGCTGTCAGGTTGAAAGCTTCGGATGGGGATTGGTTTTTTTTAGTTCAGAGGCTGTGGATATAATTATGACAATTTGCATAGAAGTCATGCCCCTTGTACAATTTAATGGGGCTTGGCAGGAGGGTTTGGGAGCACTCGATGTGCCAGAGAGGCAGAGAAAAGTTGGAGCAGGAGCTGCTGCTTGTGGGGCACAAGCTGGAGCTGCCCAGAGCAGGGGAGATGGGCTAGAGACAGCAGAGCCACAGCCACAGCCACAGCCTGAGTCTCTGAAGCAACACCTGGGCTTTCTAATGGAATATTTCTAATTCACAGTATATGTGAGGCCCCGTGTTCACAGCCAGATCCCACTAAAGGCTGGTAACTCTGGAAACCTTGTCAGCTCCTTAAGGCATGGAAGAGCCCTTCAGCAAACTCCCCTAAAATTAGGATTTTAGGAGCCTGTGGGGCTGAGTGCAGAACACAGTCCTGTCAGGAGTAAATGTGGGCCACTGCCACCTGCCAAAAGTGGGTCTTATTCTTCTGTGGGTTTCCTCTCGCTTTTTTGGTTTTGACAACCAGGGGGGATGAGTAGAGAGGGTCTCAGGGGGTTCCTCTCTGGCGCACTGCTGCATGGTGTTCAGCACTTCTCAGGAATAGCTCTGTTATCAAGAGAAGGTGGTGACTGAGTCTAAACCTCCCTGTCACCCGTGGGGAAAGAGCCAGGCTTGACATGTTAAAGGAGTTGATGCCCTCATAAGATCCCTCTTCTTGCCCGGTAGGAGGTAAACCAAATATATCCTCTAATCTATTGAGGGGTGGAAGATTGTTTGGGGTTTTGCTTGTCTGTTTGCTTGTATAGGCTGCAAGTTTTCTGGTAGCAGTGAAAAGAAGGAGTCAGAAAAAAAGGACTTGGGTCAAATTTGGGATGAAGGATTATAATGCAAGCTTCTATTATCCTAAGCCATTCAGAGCCAGAAGTGGACTAAACCATGCAAGTGGATGCTGTGGTTTTAGTATGAGCATAATTAAAGCAGTGGGCAGTTGTGCAAACTGGAAATTCATTTGAACCATTGCTACATAAGCACCTTGACATGAAATTAGAACCTAATTCAGAGCCCCCAAGAGAGAAAATTCTGGCTTGTACTCAGCCTACATACATTGAAATTAATGCATAATGCAGCAAGTTTTTTTCTCTCTCTGCCTGTCCCTTTCTCTTTCTCACACACACAGACGCACGCATGCAGCTGAACTCCCACACAAGTTCTGCAGGGAAATTACAGCCTGCTCATGTCACTTCCTTCTTTGTCACTGAAACAGTGCCATAGGTCTGGAAAGTGCCGTCTTTGTGCAGTACCAAACTTTTTCCAGCTCCAGAACATCTCACTTTGATAATACATAAATTAGAGTTTTCTCAAAAAATTGATTTTTTTTCCTCAGAAACTGAATTGCACCAACACTAGTCATAAATTGTAGCTTTCATGTTTGTAAATTTTTGGGAGCCAGGCATGAAGAATCAAATTTTCTGTTGTCAGGTCGCATTAACTCCAGGATTTCTCACAGGCAAATTGTGTCCTGAACACTCTGCATGATTCACAAAAAAAAAAAAAAAACAAAAAAGGGCCCTTCTTCATGTAAAGCATCAACTTCCATTAAGCAGAAGAAATAAACCACTGTATGCAAAAGCAGTGAGTGAATAATCAGAAGGAGTTTAGAAAAATCACCTCAGAGCATGGCAGGCAGCAGTAACACACTCGGTGTCTCTGATCCTCCGAGACCAGTGCAAGTGGCATCCTCTTGGTGTTGAAAAGAGAGCACAGCTCATGGCTGTGAGCACAGCTGTGAGCACAGCTCATGGCTGTCCTCAGTGGCAGTGGGAGGGAGGCTTGGTGCTGTGAAGCTGCAGGGAATCCCAGTGGTGGCGGTGAGCAAGGGGCAAGAATGAGCATTTGCCTCAATGCTCAGCAGGAGCCCGGACAAGCGGCTGCCAAGGGACAACAGTGGGAATGTGGAAGGTGGGAGGCGGTGTAGGAACTATGCAGAGATGTGCTTGAAGAAAATTTTACCATTGTAAACCAGGAATGACTAACTTGAGGGAGACCAAGGGCTATATACCCATCAGCATAGACCAATGGCTTAAAAACATGCTTCCCTCAGTATTTTATGAGGAACCTTGTCTAAATACTCCTGCTCCACTCCCTTTGTCTTTGCATTGTGGCAGGGATGAGCAAAGTTACAGCCCAGGGCGTCCTTTCATACTAATAAAAGACATTCACTTAGGACTTTAGGAAGCTTGCTAATTGCCTGCAGTCTCAACCATAAGCCTGAAAAAAGTCACCCTATTCTACTACCAGGGGAGGTCCAGTACTTGCTGCCATCATATTGCAAAACAGAAGATTTTGGCCATATATGCCAGGTGTCATCTACAGTCCTGCTAGATGTGTGCAGCATGGAAAAATATACTGCCACAGGTGATAGGGAAATAGCAGCGGGTCAGGCCCAGATTAGAAGGTTGTGCCCCTTAGAGAGGATTAAGTGAAACCCTAACAAACATGCTGTAGAGTGTTTTTTACCCTTCACAAGTCATATACCCCCAATGGTTTCCTAATGTTGGAGTTCATTGTGGCTTCTCCCTATCAAATGGGTTCTGAATGTTAATGACTGTATTTATTTCAGCCCCCGAGCAGGTATTTCTATCCTCAGCTCTGTGCCCATTAAACATCTGGCTGAGTGTCTTATGGGTTCTCAGCCAAGCTTGAGAAAATGGAGGCGTACACCAACACTCCCAGGTAAATTGTGCCAGTGTTGACTTGTAAACCTCAGAAACTTTATTCCTTCAACAACACTGGGGAAACTCATTATGCACATGATTTTGGACATGGAAAATACCTGACTTCACCGTTTTTCTTGACATGGAAATTCAGAATGGTTCTTCCAAATTTTCCTCCAGGACATTTGGAAAGGCACCACCAGAAATTCACCTGAGAGCAAAACCCTAACAGCAAAGAGATCTCAGCAACACTGTCAAGTCACTCTGGAACGTCTTTCCTCGGCCTTGTAGATCAGAAAATGACAGCATTCAAACATTTGTGTCCAGATGAAAAATGAGAATCAGTTAGTCCTGTTCACACTCACTGAAGCCAAATTAAGCAGAAAATGAAATATTTTAAGAAGCATCCTATGGCAAGTGAATTTGAATTAGCTGCAAACATGGATGATTTTCTTCCAATCACCAGACCACACAGAACTGCTGCTTGGTTTTAATTCCCCCTTCATCTCACATATGCCTTTCCTTTATTTCCTGGCATAGACAGATGTGTGATTAAACTATCACTTTTGATATCCAAAAAAGCTGAGGAAAGAAGATTACACTATAAATCATAAAAAGCCTCCTTTCCACCTGTTAGTGAATTTTAGACAGTTTTAAATTTTTTTCTGTTGTGATTACGGCAAATTGTAATAGAGATAAAAACATAAAGTGTTGTAAGTATTTTTTAGAGTGTTGGATTCATGAGATCCATTTATAGAGATAATTTTGTCAACAAATGCAAAGTCATTTAAGGGTTTTTACTTGTTATGAAAGCTGTTAGATTAAAATACTGCTTTAGCTTGTTACTTCTTTGTGCTAACACAAGTGAAAAGATGGCATTCCACTGAGCTGGTCACTGTCTCATTTTATTTTGCCTTTTTGGGGCAGGATATCCCCAAACTCAGCCTCCATTCATATGCCTGCTGCAGCTGCCCCTACAATACATCCTGCGTATCGAAGTCCAAGACCACCAGCAGCACTGGGTGTTAATGGAGACCTTGCTGTCAGATCCTCTGCGGCTCATGGGGAGTTCACAGAGGATGAGCCTGAACATCTGTGCTCACAGGTCCCAGTCCAAAAGGAAAGACTATGAAACGGTGGGATTTGAATCGAGTTCTGGACCAGCTTAGGGTGGATCAGCAAATGGACACAGAGCAAACACAAACCCAGCGATTGGGACCCGACACATAGATGGAGTCACTTCATCCGCTGCTGAATTAGGGGCACAGTGAGGATCTCCAATAGTTCCACTGTGTCTGATTAAATTTTACCTGCTGAAACAGTACAGCCTTCTTCACTGGCGGGACTAGCACAGAGTGTCAGTCAGGTGTGTTGGATCCCAGGTTTGTGACAGTTTGCTAATGGCACCCAGGTGGGAGCAAGCTCAGATGCAGTCAGGGCATCCTCACTAGCCAGGAGTAGTTTTCATTCAGCCTGTTTGGGCATAATTGCGGATTAGGCACTCAATATCCCATGTATACTTTTCATTGTGGCACCATGAAGAAAGAGAAGTAACAGCATCAGGATGCTGATGAGGAAATATTTCCATGAGGAATAAATATTTTGTACAATGCAGCCAACTATTAAATGCTGCTCCCAGCTTCCTCCTCCACTCCCCTGCAGCTTGTGGGAACGCTGTGTCCATCTGTATGCCCTCCATACCCACACACTGCTTCTGTAACCTTTTCAGTAAAACTAGGAGAACAGGTTGTTTCCAAGGAGAACTGTTCTTACCTGATGACCCAGCACAAGGAGATCTGATGAACATGGTACAGGGACCAGGAGAGATGGACATGGACATACACACAGGGCATGATCTTGGCACTGGAGAGGGTAAATGACATTTCAGGAGCTCACAGAATGGTATGAGAGCACATTCCCAATGAACACCTCAAACTGGATGAATAATTCAGAATAACATTTATACTGCTCATTTTGCTTGCTTTAACTGTGAGTAAATGCCACATGTTTTTTTGAGATGCACTAACCTCAAAACCATTTATACAGTCGCTTCTCTTTTAAGCCCTTTTAACCTCCAAACCAAAGGACTACTCACAGCTGTATGAACGACCTGCTGACTCAGAACCCTTAGTCCCAAAATAATGATGCAGTCCATTGGTCACTAGTGCTCTGTTTGCAATGTTTTTTTTGGGATTTGTTCAGTTAGATTCATGGGATAGATCTCAGGAGGCTGTGTTCAGAGCCATTAAAAAGTTGTAATAGCTGTAATAGTTATAATAACTGTAATGCAATTGCAGACATCAGCATCCTTCCTCTTACATTTTGTTACTCTTTCATCTTGCCCTTGGCCAGACCAAGTGTTCCCTGGGCAGCCCCAAGCCTTGGTGGAGATGCGAACAAGCACTGGGGCAGTGTGTGAAGATCTTTCAACAGAGGGGTGAACACCCACCCACTGAGAGCTGAAAACCACACAGGATGAAGATATGGGGGTCTCACTTCTGGTATTTGACTTAGCACCAGGACAGGGCTGCCTGGAGTGGGACTCCATGGGACAGAGAATTTATCTACACCAGTTTGTCTTGTGGAGCCACATGGATTTGCAGTGAGTACCAAGTGAGAGCTGTGTGTTGTTGCACTGGAGTATCTCTCTAATTATACAACAGTTACACTTTCTGGTACTTGCAGTTATCATTAAATCTATAATCAGCATATTCCCCACATGTTTGAGAATTTCTCCCATGCTAATACAATATAATTAAAACAGCCCCTGTTTCAACAGNCTGAGCCGTGTTATTCTCCAGCCCCGTCTCAGCACAGCAGGATTGCTGGCTTCTCCTTCTGCTCAGTGGGAAAAACAAAAGCACCGACCACTGATAACAAATATATCAAGTTGACTTCTAAAGGGCTCTGCAGTACAGCATGCTGCAAATTATAGCAAACTTCAACATGTTTGAGCTTGGGAGATATCGCAGAGCGATGTGATTCACCATGTTGTCAATGGCGTGGTGGGAATTCCCAGGGAGCTGCAAAAGTACTGGGTACCATCTTAGAAAAAATGGTAAAAACTCAAGCTTTTTCAGCTCTTTTTTAAACCAGAAGCATAAGCTCCACTGCCCAGGAAAACATGTCCTACAGATTATAACAGTTTCATTATCTCAGCAGAAAACTCGCTGTCTGTGCTGCAAACTGGTCCGTGGAGAAATTAGCAGGCTCCCAAATTTAATTAGGGCAGGACTCAGACAGGGAAGACAGTGAGGTTAACACAGATGTCTGTATGTCCCATCATTCTCACATCCTGTAATAAACAGTCATTTGGGGAGCAGTATAAGCCAGGGCTGGAACCAAACAGCCCCACATTATAGATGTGGGGCTGGTGCCTGCGGAACACTCATAAAACCGCTGGGTCATTGGTACAGAAAGTCTTCTGTTATNAGTACCAAGTGAGAGCTGTGTGTTGTTGCACTGGAGTATCTCTCTAATTATACAACAGTTACACTTTCTGGTACTTGCAGTTATCATTAAATCTATA
Organism: Oxylabes madagascariensis; assembly: GCA_013400675.1. NCBI lineage: Eukaryota > Metazoa > Chordata > Aves > Passeriformes > Timaliidae > Oxylabes > Oxylabes madagascariensis. The sequence goes on along the minus strand of VYZR01041344.1, from coordinate 329 downwards.
ATCAGCATATTCCCCACATGTTTGAGAATTTCTCCCATGCTAATACAATATAATTAAAACAGCCCCTGTTTCAACAGTATCTGCATTAAAAAGGAACACCAAAGAGATCATAATAGGTGGAGAGAGGTTAATAATAGGTCATGTGGTTAATCTTCCAGTTACAAGGGCAAACACTAATTACAGGACTGGGAAGGGAAAGGGCAGCCTGATTGCAATATGATTATGGTGACCTTGTTAAGGAGTGATCCAAGCCATGATGGGGCCTCAATTAATAAAGATAATAATCCCTCAGCACCTCCCAGTGAACATCAGACAAATGCTGAGAGCAG
>VYZR01041340.1:7000-21696 GCA_013400675.1 Oxylabes madagascariensis | reverse complement strand
AACTGTTATTTTAGTGGAGATTTGACAAAAGCTGCTTTGTATTGGTTTTACTACCAGTTATTCTCAGTCAAAGCAAAAAGAAGAAAGAAGTGGGTGAGGAGGAACAAAAACAAAACAAAAAAACCACAAGTCCAAACATTTTAGCTGATAACTGCAATGAAAGCCACAGTACTTGCACATGGCATTTCCCTTCTGTGATTCTTGCTCAAGGTGGAAAACATATTTCTGTTCTAGCTATGACCTCTCACCAGGTCAAACCCATGCCCATCTACAAAATCTGTTGTTGGCTAGATAACCTGTGGGTTGTTTCTTAAGGTCAGTGAATTAATTGATTTTTAAGGACTGATGTAATTTGCTTTCATAACTTTTATTAGAAGGTTGTCTTCAAATAGAAAGAATTAGGTTTTTGTTATGCAAATTCAAAGTTGTCTGGGTGGGGTAGTAGCCAGTTCATTGTTCTTGCATCATATACAAATTTTGACATGACACTGTATTTCAAATATTCAGACAAGTGATCAGAGACAGTCAAAGGCAATTAGTTAAGGAAATGACACAAGAAGAGCTTCAAATTTTCTTGTGGTAGTTAGATAAATAAGTCCTTGCAGTGCATTTTGAGGCCATTTGTTCTGGTTTTATAAAAATGCTCCAATCACTTTTGTCAGTATTTATTGACAAGTTCTTAAAACACATTGCATTATCTGAAAGTATTTGTATAAGTGTTTACCAGACAGAGGATTAAGTTCATATTTCCATTTATTATTGGCTTGAAGAGGGGATACCCCAAAAGGATATGTTACAGAATACATGAGGCATCCTCCACAAGGACAATTTAATGATATTTGCCTATTCTCTTGGCTACATCTGCTAACATTACTTACCTAAGTCACCCTATGTGGTCTGTCTGTGGCTACCATGTTATTTCAAAAATACTTCACCTTATACAGCACAAACAGGAAAAAGCAAGCACTGACCAGAAAACGGTGTCTACATGGTTGTTTGTGTGCAAATAAAAACACTATTAGAAAGACCTGACATCCTCTAAAGAGGAGTGTTTGAAGTCATCTATTGTGTTGAATTATACAATTAAATTATTTGCCCCCACATGAAGGGCTCTAAGTGCACAAGGCAGAGCACAGTGGCCAGGCCGCGGAGAGGGAGAGTTCTGCCTCCATCTCTTGGTGATCGAGAGGAAGGGCGGCCAGAGGAGACCATCTGGGTTCTTCATTGTCCCCAGATGAATAGATGCTTGAAGAGAGAGGACAGCTCTACTATGACACATAGGGAAGCACGAGTAGAGATTCATTCATGTTAGCTTGTCTCCCAGAGTCTTCCTACAGTGTGCTGCTGGACCCATCATGACTGCGATCAGAGGCTGTGGTGCTGATCCAAGAAAAGAGGAAGAAAGTACCTAGTTTGCCGAAAGGAATCTTTTCAAATAACTATCAGATGCTGATTCCCAGCCATTAAAACCCATATGAATTTTGCAGGATTCTTCAATATGCAGTGACAAAGAGGGAATCAAGAATTGAGAAATGCCTTTGCAATGGATATGGCATTTACTGCTGAAGCCAATAAGGTTGGCAGCAGAAGGATCAAAGCTGAATCCTGGTTGCAGTGCTAAGGGGTGCAGCTGCAGATGATAAGCACAGGAGACTTCCCAGCTGCCTGGAACCAAGGCTACCCCATGTGTCTGGAGAAGGTGGGAACACATAAACCCCCGGCACCAGCCTGAGACTGGCACCAGAGCGAGGTGGGAGAGTTGCCTCTCTGATGCCAGTTGGCTCTGGGCTGAGTTAAAAAACTCCAGTCAAACCTAGTGGGGATGACTGACAGAGTGATATACCATCCATAACACAGGAAGCTGCTCACCCTCCTCCTTTGAGTGTATAATAAAACTTCTGAGGCTGAGAGCTGTAAAACCTGCCTTACAGGGTGCTGAGAAAAGTCTCGGCCACAGATCAGATCCTCACCGCCATGACACCAGCTGCATAGCAGAGGCAGAAATATACAGGATAAAAACCACATGAATGTCAAAAGATTCATTTTAAACAACTTTTAAAGATATACCACGACCCTTTATTTCCATAACATAAATTTTTGCTATGTTATATCATGGATTTTTTCCTTGAAAAAAAGTTCTTGATTCTTTCAGAAACTCCAGGTGGTCACCTATATGTGCTCCCAATCCCAAGTCCTGCTGCTGCTACCAACTTTGGAAGACGAATTAAATACATTTCAAAATTAAAAATTAAAAGAAATGGGCTCACTTAATTACTAGACATAAAATTAATTTCTTCACATTATACTGAACACTTTACCTGTACTTATACAGATACGACCCAAACTTACAAATAAGATAATCAATTTTATTGCAACACATCTACCTTGTTCTGTATTTAGTTACAATTCTTCACCAGAAATATTTGCCTCTTTTAAGAGGTATTCACCCATATTCTGTGGTTTCAAATGCTCAGAGGTTTTAAGTCAAACCATACCATATTGAATTTCAGCAGTATAAGCTCTTATAGGCACTCCTGTGCTATGAGGTGGAGGGGATTTGGGCCTTTTTAACTACTATTATTTACACTTTGACCTTTAGCTTCAGTTTAACTAAGATTTTAATGGAAATATGTAGTAGACCAATTAAGTAAATACAATTAAGTAAATACAAGCACAAGTCTTTGTGATTTCATTTTACCATCACAAAAATATACGACATTGTAAACTAAGTAAAACAACAAAAAATTACTGACTTCTACTTGAGAAAGAAATCAATGTGCTATTTTTACAAAACTTCTTAAGTATCGAATTACCACTAAATCTCTATATGTCTCTTACTGAGAACAAGCATGTGCTTAAAGGCTTTCTTGACTCAGGATCATTTTTTAAAAGTAATTATTTACTGATAAAAACCTAAGTTTTAGGGACATCACATTACAATAATCCCATGACTTTTAAGGGTAGGGATGACACTGTGGATGTCAAAATTAAAAAGAAACATTAAAGAGTTTTTGGATCAGCAAGCTAAGTAAAAACTAGCATGCCATTGTTTAACCTTAATCTTGCTAATTTATTATGAATTTGTCAAGATTCATAACCTTGGGATTATCAATCACTAGAAATAGACATGTTCCAAATACTTCCTGCTAAATGTCATTTCTTAAGAGATATAAGTGAGGTTTATGACTCCTAGTCTTAAAATCCTACTATTGGTCCTTTCTGTTCAGTGCCACTTAAAGACCAGAAATGTTTTGCTGCAGAGTGCAAAGATCACCTGGTTGCTGAAGCAAATCTCCATCTCCTGCTTCTGTGCAATGAAACATTATAAAATCTATTCACGCTAGCTGCTAAAGAAGAGGAATGAAATATATTTAGCTCTAGGATTGGTATTAGGAATCTTTGCCTAGCTTGTGGTGGAAGAATATATTTGGTGAAATGGTAAAATTATACCACTTCACTACTGAGCTGTGATCAAGAGACCACCAGGGCAGCTCAAGCCCATATGAAGCCATCTCAAGCGTTAGAGATATAGTTCAGTTTGGTTTAGTAGCAGTGACATTTTTCTTCTGAGTCAACAGACTTTTGAGTTTTGGTGACTTTTGGCACATAATACCAGCCTTTGAAACACTGATTGCTCAGCCAAAGTTAACAGAAACAGCTGCAAAACAAGATGCCATTATCTCTGGGTCTTGCTCTGAGTAAGCTACAAGAGCACTGCCATCTGTAAAGAGCAGTTCTTTAATAAGGAGACTTCCGAAGCCTTTGTTTCGGCATACAAACAAGTCAAATTACAAATGTCGCTTGGGGAAATCTGAAAGTGGACTCTCAGAGACAGACTCTGTGTTTGCTCAATTTGCTGCTACTGAGGAAAATAAAAATCTCCCTACCACTGAGATGCTGTAGCTCTAATCACATTTACAAGCAAGCTATTGGTCCAAAGAGCCAACTGAAGATGATAATTTCTTCAACTCATTTGCTTTGGGACAAAGAAGAGTTAGGTGTGGGGGTTGGTGGTTGTTCGGGTTTTTTTTTTCATTTTCGTGGTTTTATGTACAGCAGCACAGAACAGTCTATTTAATTCTTTAAATGTATCTTAACAGTGTCAAATAGCTTTAGACTGCTTGATAGTTATAAAAAACCCCCCACAGCTGAAAAAGAACCATTGTATTGCACAGACATAGATAAGAAGGATTCAAGATTCACTTTTTTTGCATGAAGTAGATCATAAATACACATAAAAAGCATCTCTGTAACTGCAGGACGTTTTTCTTACCCATTTACCAGCTGATACTACAAATGTAAGTGTCTTAAAGCTGCTACAGTACTGCTGTTTACAGAAAAAATATGTATATGATCTGTGTTTCAAGCACATTTTAATATTTCATTTTGTATTGAAGTCATGCTGCGGCCACAAAAGAAGATCATGACATTATGATCAATATTAGGTCTTCAACTATTGAGTTGTTTTAACATTAGCCTTTGATTTCTTTTGTGTTGAAAATATGCAGGGAATACTATTAACTGACTGTAATCTTGAAGAGTTCATGACCCTGACAAGTTTTAAATGCCCGGATTTCTACAGGTAGAGTATGAAGTTGACTGAAATTATATAGTCAACTAACGATAGCTTAGACTTAGTACTGGAGAATAAGGAACATAGCTTCATACCCATTAAATTCAATAGGAATTCTACAGACATTTAACCTTACAATGTTGAAGTAAAATTATGTTACTAGATTTATTTGGACTCTTTGTTCCAGAAGACCTTCTCAAATACATGTTATAGATTTTCACAAGTTCTTTTATAATAAATTTCTCCATCCATTTCCGTTATTTCAAAAGACAGTGACAATTCTTTGGAAAAACAGTGCAAACAGGTTTTAATTAATTTATTAAAAAAAAAAAAAAAAAAAAAAAAAGAGAATGGTAATAAGGAAACAATTTGGATCAAGAAATGCAAAGAAGCATGGAACAAAACCCATAAACCACGGACAGAGGCTAGAAAGGCCTGGAAGAAAAAGTCATTGAGAGCAACTGCAGGGCTCTAAAATAGGCACAAGGATTAGGCAGTGGCCAGAACAGAGCAGCTGAACAGCTATTGAAAGGAAGTGGGTTTATAAACAGGAGTTCAAGCAACAACAAGGAATGGCTTCAGTGCAGGAAACTATGGTAAATAGGAATGGCTGGGCTTGTTCAGAGCTGTGGGAAACATTAAGAGAGTAATAAAAAGCAGAAGTCTTTTATTCATTTAAACATTTTAAGCATAGCATCTTCAAACTAGTAGAATTTGGTATTTTTCTGATATATGGATAAAATTATTTTCCTTCAATCCTACCCATTACTCAGTCTCCCACTACTGTCTCCCTTTTATGTTGAACACCTCTATGTAGCTACTAAATCTGTAGAAGAGGCTTGCTTTGAATGGTTTCATAGTTTTTGTCAGAGTGGAGCTGTCTTCCTAATGTTACGCAGGTATGAAGGCTCACAGTCTTTACTGTGAAGTATTTAAGCTTCAACATATGAGTTTAAAGTTGAACAAGTCTTGAGATTATTTTCTAAATATGGAGGTTTTGCCTAATTGAGGCCATAGAATAGCACTGGTGCTCTTTAAAGCTGTGGAAAGATACTCAGGAAGTATTTTAAGCATGCAATTAACTAATAAAAACACTGTTAATGCTTCAGAGATACATTTTATCCTTTACAATACTCCCGAGCACTGTTTCTAGCGATAGGGAATATAACTTAAATTTCCATAAAGACTACCAAATTGCCATGCCAATAGTCTTTGGTAATCAGGCAGAGTTGTGGCTTCCAGTTCAAGGCCTTTTTCTCCACAAGGATCAAGATCAGAAGAAATGACAAGTCATGGTTTTATGGGGAGAGACTTTCAGGGAGATTAACGCTGACTTTAGTCCTTGTGAGATTCAGAATTTGAAGCTTCTATCCCAGAAGACAAAAAGTAAGCCAGACAACCATGGCTGCTACTGTCATGTTTTAAATTTGTTATGTTTTGAATACAGATTCCCAAAAGCCGAGCTGGTTTTAATGTGCCTATGCTCTTACAGCTCTCATGCAAGCTAGCCCTTCTGGTTCGCTTTCAGTCCTTTTAATTTCAGCCCTACCAATATAAGTGGGATTTTGGCTCAGTTTTTGTAGCACTCCACTTCGGGCTCTAGATGGGATACAAAGGTGTGCTGACCGTTTTTGCGGCATCAAAGAGAATTGATATACATTGATGGCAAACCACAGAAACTAATGCAGCCTTGTGCCTTTTTGTACCACCTTGCCAGACTGTTTTAGCGAAGCGGGAAATGTAGTGCGTCCTCTCCTGAGATGTTAACTTTTCTGGATTCGTGGCATGATTTGACAGGATCCAGATGCCAAATATGTATTTTTCCAGTGCTGTTATCTGGAGGTGTATCAGGCTCCAGATTTCTAAGGTGCAGAAGGAAAGCTAAACAACGTTCTCTATTCAGCCAAAATTTGGAAATTGGCATTTGGAAAGACGGGACAAACTAACTGGCAAGATCTGGCAGGATTCAGGATTCAGTCAGATTTTCAGCGCATCCTGGCCTTGATTCTCATGGTTGACACTGACAGATCCATGCAGATCCACTCTGGTTCTTTATTCAGAAGTCGTGCTTCATGTGCCGAACATCAAAAAGTTACTTGGACAGTAGATCCTCGCCTCTCCCTTGGCTTCAGAGGAGAATGAAGCGCTGGATAGTGGTTTATGGACTTCGTAATTCTTTTAAATCTATTCGGACATACCGATGTGGGCCCCAAAGGAAAATCAAAACCGCAGCCCAGCAACTCTAGCGCTGCACTCCTCACTCAACACGGCGGCGTGTCGCTCCCGCCGCCACACGCTNCCTGCCCGCCCGCCCGCCGCCGCCTCCCTCCCTCTCCCCGCCGGCTGGGTGCTGAAGTTGGGCGGATGGCAGCGAACCAGCCGCGCTAGGGGACGAGCCGCACCAGCCCTTCCCGGGATCGCTCAGCGCCAACTGCACGCAGCCGGGCGGGGGTGGGTAAGGCGCTCCGCGCTTATTTCAGCCTGAACCGTGATAAACGGCACCAAAATGTCTGCTTTATAGTGATGCAAAGGGTGTGTGTGTGGGGAAAACCACACCGACCAAAGAGAGGGATGTGGGGGGGGGAAGAGGAAAAGGAAGGAGGGAGACCAGAGGGTGGATGGATGGATGGATGGATGGATGGATGGATGGCGGTAGAGTGCAACAGCAAATGTATTCACCGGGGGACAGGCTGTGTGTAAGCGTGCCTGCGTGTGTGTGTGTGTGTGTGTGTGTGTGTGTGTGTGTGTGTAACAACGGGCGGCTTCGGCGCCGAGGTTGCAAGGTGGAGTGTATGTGTGTGCGTTTGTGTGTGTGTGTGTGTGTGCTGCCCGCGATGCACAAAGGGGTGGGGAGAGGTGTCGCCGGGATCTACCTGCGCCCCCCATCTCCGCCGCCCCCCGGTTTGTGTTGGGGGTGCCGCGGGGCATCCGCCGCGCCGGGCGATGCTGCCCAGCCCGGGCAGGGGAGGGATTGGGCCGCCCCCGGGGAAGCCGGGGGCACGGGCTGGCGGTGCGACAGCCGCCAGATCGGAGGCGAGGCAGCGCTCCTCCTGTCTTTCCTCTTGACCTTCCCCTGCCTGTAACGTTGGTCCGCTTCGCGCGAGCAGAGGTGGTGTAATTTTTATTCTATTATTGTTGTTGTTATTTCAATCCGAGGAGCCGGCGGAAGGTGAGGGTGAACAAGCGAGTCGTTGCTCTAGGATCAGGAGTTGCTTTCCCATCCCTCCCTCCCTCCCTCTGCCCCCTTTCTCGGCTGCCCCACCGGGCCGGGGCCGGGGAACCCCCGCGGGCAGCGGCCGCGGCGCCCCGGGCGGCACCCAGGCTCCCCCGCCCGCCGAACCCTGCGGCACCGCCATCCCTCTGCCCCGGCCTCCTTCCCGCCCCTCCCCTGGAAATGTCGGCGGGAGGCGGGCGGGGGACCACGGGAGGAGCAGGTGGCCGGGCGCTGCCGGGATGCTCCCGGTGCGCCGTGCCCGGGATGCTCCCGGTGCGCCGTGCCCGGCCCCGAGCGGAGCGGGGATCCCTGCGCCGCTGGGGAAACACCCGGCGCTCGGTGCGGCGGGGATGCGTGCCCGACAGCCGCCGTGTGCTGCTCCTGCGGGGCTGCGCCTCTCCCCGGGGTGAGACCGCCCGCAACTGAGAATGCCGAGGTTGCCTCGCTCGCTCGGCTGCCAAGCTAACGTTCATCTCTATCTCTTCTTGTTGATTTAAGAAGGAAACCTGTCTGGTGCTGTCAGGCTTAGAAACAGCAGGGGTGAAATTTATGGTTTTTGGTGTTCGGTTTCTTCATTTCTGTACCTGGATTTTCCCAACGTGTGCCGTAGGTTTGAAGCCAGATGCTTTTGCAAAATGGATGAAATCTGAAATACCCTTCTAGATAAATATAAGTAAGTTACATATTGGCTGGCAATAGTACTGTGGGTAACAGGTGAAAAATAGCTTCCGACAAATGTAATATTCATGCATTACAATTGTGTTCTGTAAAGGAAGTTGATTCTTTTTCACATCAGTGGATGCTAGTGTCACCATTCTTACGTAAATCACCAGGAAATTTACCTGTGGCATGAGCCATTTAGGCAAACAAACTATTTAGCCTTTATAGACAAACGGTGTTGCACACTTATCACTGTTATCAAGTACATATTTTTATTCTAGCTCATACCCACAAAAAGCAAAGTCCTAATAAAAGATGAGTGAGCCCCACCCCAGTAAGTTTATGGCCTAAGACGCAAATGCTGTGATACACACAAGTACTTGCCTCCCTGAAATAACGTGAGCATTAAAGCATTTAAATGCCTTTCTCCATCAAGGCCTTAGATCCTTTTAAGTAGCCAAAATAAGAACATAATTTAATTAAAAGAATACGATCAAATAAATTGCTATAGTGAGTTGAACATCTAGTCCAATATCCTGGCTCTGACTACAGTCATTAGCAGACGCTGAAGGGAGAAAAACGTAAGAAACAGAACTGGCATACAGGGATCTTTTCATGGAATATCCTTTCAAGTTTCAGCGACACAGAGAACATGGATTTCTTAAACTGGAGTTTGCTCTCAGACCATCATACTTAATAAACTTTGAGTTTCCCTACTCCCTTTTTAAAAATCTCTTTATGCTTTGGTCTCAACCCTGTTCTGTGGCAATGAGCACCACAATTTAATTACGATTTGTGTGAAAAAGTACTTCCTTTTGTTTGCTATGAACCTGCTGCCTGATAATTTCACTTAGTGCTTCTTAGATTTCATATGTGACAAGGAGCACATACTGTGTCTATGTGAGGTGCCAGGAGTGTCCTCTCAAACCAGAGCAGGTCCAGCTCTGGCAGGTCAGGTCCCTTCATTTTCACTATTTTCACCAAGCTGAGAGGCCTGCCTAGGAGTGTAAAGCTGTACTCAGCCCTTAGTCTTTTTCTTGAAATCTACAGATAAGAATAGTTCTTCTTCTTCTTGTTATGCAACATGGACACTATGCACAGAGAATTGCCCTGGACCCATGAACTCCTTTCAAAAAGGTTACTGAAAAGCTGTCTGTTGAAAAATACTCTCTCCACTATTGATTTGAATTGAAATCTGACTGACAGCTTGGTGAAAAATTCCCTATCCCAATGCAGTTTTCTATGTACCCTGAAAAGAAGATGAAATATTTTATTCTTTACTGCAAGTCTTATTTTTTAACAACTATATTAAATACAAAATGCAATCTATATGTCAAGGGATTATAGATTATATATATATTTATATATATATATATAGATGAACTCTGTGCCTTTGAAGTAGCATCATTTTCAAATTGTTCTGTGTAATGTTCATTATAAGGATGTGCATATTGAACAACATGCACAGTTTCAAAAGGAAAGTTTAAATGTCCCATAAAATATAGCTGATTTGTAAGGAGCTATAACAAATTCTTCTTCAGAAGAGTATTCCTGAGTTCAATCCTGCTTGAGGGGGTATTGATCAGACCATCATTGTGGAATACTTCCCCAATCTCAGTGGTAGCCCCTCTTTGATTTTGTCATAAGAATAATAAAGGAATAAGAGACCAGAGAATTACAAAAGCACAGCCTGGGCCCGACGACACAGAAGTTCTCACAGTTTTAATTCGGCAGCAGACACAACTTGGAGCAACACAATCCACAGCAGAACGTGATGAAGTAGAGAAGGGTAGAAACTCATGAGTTGTGAAATTCCTCACAAAAAATAAAATGCTGGAAACCTCAGATGCGTTAATCCCCATCTCCCAAAAGACTAAAAGAAGGAGAGGCTGAGTGGTGTTGTTATGGGGACAGATAGGAGGAATGTCAGCCAGTCTCAGACTTAAGCTGGTCTCAGACGTGATTTTCCACTTACAAGTGGCAAATATGTGTCTGTGTGTGTATATGTAGAAAAACATATATGTATGTAGAGGTGTATATATGGTATATATTTTTGTTCACTAAAAATACATTGTCTTAAATAAATTTTACAATCCTAGTACCTTTAAATAGCACTTTCTTACTTGTATGCTTCACATGCATGCCTTTAAGTATGAACATATGGAGATTCTTACGAATATGCCAGAAGTGTACAAAGTGAAACAGTATTAGCTCTTACAGAGATGTTCATTGCAGTTCCATTAGCTCCCTCCTGATCATGTCTTCATGATATCAAGGATTTATTTTGCATTCGTACCAAGATTTCAGCTTTTTTAGTGAAAAATATATCCCCACCATATTAGTAGTGTTTAGTCTGTGAATGCAGGATGAGTTTTCTAAGAACATAAAATTCATGTGCTAATTGGCTTGAGCTGAAATTTGTTACAAACTAAATCCTTCACAAAATTTAGCATTTTTGTTGACATACCCTTTTTTCTAAGTAGTTTTTGTAATGAAATAATGCAATCAAACTTTCTATACCATTAATTAATTAAAAGCTTGTGCATAGGGTATAAAACCAAATGAATAGATGAAGTTGTAATTAAGTTTATCTATTCGTGGTTATAGCTAATGGTTATGGCTATACAGGCTGTAAGCAGAGTTGTGGGAATAGCTTTGCTGCTGACTCCTGGGGGTCCCCTGAACCCTCCAAAGAAGCTCTTCAGCTTGGCACCTCTGCGGGTCTTGGCTACAGAGGGTCTGAGGAAGTGAGCTGCATGTGTGTCTCACCCTGATTCTCTGGAAAGTTAACCATTTCAGAGAGGTCTTTTCTACAGAGATTTTGTGTCTCTACTTGAAGTCGGGTATTTGCTCTCAAAAGGTTTTCCTTGGCATTGCTGCTGTCTCTAGCGTGCACAGAGGAAGCAGCCAAGCGCTGTGACTGTGGCAGGGACCTTGGGGAATGCTTAAAGCACACAAACAGATGAACTCGGGGTCTGCTCTGCTCCTCCTGCCCAGCCACCATGTAACCTGTGCCTCGACCAAACCGACATAAGGGCTTGATTCCCTAGTGTGCTTTTGCGGATTTGCACTGCTCCAGTGATGCAAAATAGATGTAAACTCAATTTAAATGACTTGTGTGCTTTGAAAAATTTTTGTTGTTCTGGTATATTACTGAATCTGGACTTAAATAAAAATATTTTAATCAATTTAAGGTTGATTCTATCATATCATCATAAAAAATTTGAATCATAGCTTATTCTTTAAGTTCTTTGCTTATAAAATATAAATGAAATGCATCTTAACTTCCATACAACAGAAATTTTCATACATTATTTACTTTGTAAGCAAATGGCAGCAAGTTCTTAGAAATCAGTGAATATCTAAGTAGAATGTATGTGGAAAATTACAGATAGGGAGATAAAACAGAAAGAAAATTTAATAAAATCTTAAATCCAGCAGCAAAGCATTAAAAACATACACATACACCTTAAACACTACATCTGTGCTGCATAATGTTTCTCCATACAAAACCAGTACTTATCTAGCCTACGTTCTTCAGTGAGAAAGGGGTAAATTAGACAGTGATGCATTAACACAGCTATGTAGCCTGTGCTACCAAAGCAGCCTCATTTAAAGCAGTTTGGCTGCTCTCATCTCTCCAGTGATGCCAGCTCTGTACTTGCTGAAATATGAGAGATCACAAGCTGAACCACTGCATATAGCCCATCTCTGTACATACAGACTAGCAGAGAGAATGTCACAGTAGCACTGCCTTTAAAGGACACGGCCACTCTGTCTCAGATCCCTGATTAATTGATAATGCCACTTTGCTAAGTTCAACTCCAAGCAAGACTTGAGGTCTTTTTTTTTTTTAAGGAAGGCTGAATATGGTTTGGGCAGTTTTGCTGTATTATGTTTTTGCTGCATTATGTTTTGCTTTTCTGTGGCATGCTGTAACAATGTCTCCATTTATCAGCAGCTCATGTCAGTTAAAGTAAAATAATCCTGTGAGAGAAAGCAATTAAACCCCAGGAAGCATGGATGAAGGCTGTCGTGGTATCCTTAGCACAGCACTTTTATACTTGCTTCCAAGACCAGGTTGGACATGGCTTTGAGCAGCCTCGTAGGGGGGGTTACAACTAGATGATATTTAAGGTCTGTTCCATCCCAAACCACTCCATGATTCTGTGATCCTCTGATTGTGTAGCTCAGACAGCTTTCAAGAGAGAGACCTCAGAACAGTGAGCACCTTTAGAGCAGCGTGTCCTAGGCACGTCGCAGCTGTGGCGAGGAGCTGCAGGAAGTTCTGACATTTCTCACAGTACCACTGCCTGATTAGTATCACCATATGTATGCTGGTCTCATGGAAGCTTAAATTAGAGGGAAGTCATAGAATGTCTGGGCTGGAAGGGCCCCTACATATATTTTAGTTGCAATTCCCCTTGCCATGGACCGGGACACCTTCCACTGGACTGAGTTGCTCAAAGGCCCATCCAATGTGTCCTTGAACACTTCCAAGGATGGGGCGTCCCCAGCTTCTCAGGGCAACCTGTTCCAGTGCCTCACCAGCCTCATAGTGAAGAAATGTATAGAATATTTTTGATACCGTTGTTACTGTTTATGTTTTTCTTAATGGGAACAACCTTCTGAAGTAAGGAATTTCTTATCCAATCTGCCTTATTTTGACAGTACTGCAGACAGCACATGCTCTCTGATATTCACATTGCACCAGACCTTTGGGTGGTGTAGAGTCTGCTCTCTCAATGATTTGCATCATATGAAAATTGAGAACAGTGAATAATAACTTCCTGTACAAGAGCTTCACAAGTAGCCTTGATTTAATGAATGTAGGTGGGAAGTGTCATCCTAATTACTCAGTGTCCAAAAGGTACTTTTATTTCCAAGTCTTATTATCTTCAGAAATTACAAAGTCCTAAAATATTAATCAGATGCTTCATAGCTTTCAAGATGGGTTTGGGAAGAGTGAGATGTAAAAGTTATTTCTTTTATAATTCATGTAGAATGGTTAAAAAATATATCTACTGTGTTGTAATGCAGTTGTCTTGTAATGGTCTGATAATCTAACTGATACAGTTTGATATATCTGATAACCTGGTAACTGGAATCTAATGTGTAGAATTTTTTCACTATTTTATGTATTACATTTGTCCAAGTATTTTTATAAACACTTACTGACCCTCGCAATGTAAAAATCCCAAATGATGTTAATGAACAGAATCTCAGCTGTATGGTAAGCATTGTGCTGACCAGAATAGACAAGGCTGTTCTCAAATTTTTGGTTATTTGACATGTAAAATTAAGTCACAGAGCAATCACAAAAGAAATAAGTACTCGTGTGGTAAGAATCTTTAAAGGATAGAGGGAATATCTATACCCAGTGAATGTAGCTACTTCATAAACAATGAAGTTATGAAGGCAGCAGCTTTGAGGTGATAGCTCATGTAGGACTGGGCACTGGTCAGTGATTCAGAATACAGAAATCTGACTGTTTATTGGGTTTCTCCTCAGTTCTCTCTGCAGAAGCACAATCCCATATCCAGCATCTGTCTCAAAGCCCATGCCTTCACTGCTAATTGCAGTCTAGGATAGATAGCTGACAAAGTTCAAACACTCGAAAAATCTAGTTAAAGTAGCACTAGCAAGAAAGTTACCTTATTTTACCTCTACTATCTGTATGTCATCTTGCATCCTGTGGTACAGACTACTCAGAAACTGAGAAATACAGTCCTGAAATTTTTCTGGTTTTAACCTAAATGGCTCCTGGAGACATTTACCACCAAATATGTTCCACATTCCTTCAACCATTGTCTTAGCTCTTCTTAACATGCTTCAATTGATCAGTAACCATCTAAGGAAATCACAACTGTTGTTTCAATAGCAGTCGGTGCTAAGATGCAGGAGTAACATGGCATTCATGTGGCTGTCTAAAATTTCAGCTTTATCTAGCCAAGGTACCACAACTCCTGTGGGTGCAGGATTGCACTGAGCACTTCTTTTAGTTGCCCAGACTCTCAGTTTTTGTTACAAGTTCCGGGTTTTTTCTCTGCAAACTAACAGAAGCCTGAGCTTTTGCACCAGGACTTGATTGTCTATGTACTGAGTTCTTAGAGTGGTCATAGACCTGACTGGAAAGTTACCATATTCCACGGATCATTCCCAATCATACACTAATATGAGGCTGTCCTGTTATGCAGAGCAAGTCACTCTAATTGTATGAATGAAACTAAATTGGCCATTTAGCCTCAG